>CAUYON010042163.1:0-13622 GCA_963573935.1 Arctocebus calabarensis
AATCCAGCCCGGGCCCGCCAAACAACAATGATGGCTGCAACCAAAAAATGGCCAGGCGTTGTGGTGGGCGCCTGTAGTCCCAGCTACTTGGGAGGCAGAGGCAAGAGACTCGCTTGAGCCCAGGAACGGACGTTGCTGTGAGCTGTGATGTCACGGTACTCTATCCAGGGTGACAGCTTGAGGCTCTGTTTCAAAAAAAAAAAAAAAAAGCTATTTGTACCATCACATTAAACTGGAAAGAAAAAAAAAAGAAACAGGGCGGCACCTGTGGCTCAGTGCGTAGGGCGCCGCCCCCATATACTAAGGGTGGGAAGTTCAAACCCAGATCCAGCCAAACTGCAAAAAAAAAAAAAAGGTTCTTTATGGGAGGCGCCTGTGGTCCCAGCTACTTGGGAGGCTGAGGCAAGAGAATCGCCTAAGCCCAGGAGTTGGAGGTTGCTGTGAGCTGTGTGATGCCATGGCACTCTGCCGAGGGTGATAAAGTGAGACTCTGTCTCTACAAAAAAAAAAAAAAAAAAAAACCCTGCATACTAAATTGTAGGCCTAGGACACTGCTACCCTAGTTAATTCCGGTATATATGAATGGGGGTCAAAGTCAGGTCTTCAGTACTGATCCCACTCTTACCCTGGCTTGATTTCAGACTGGTGCCTCACAGCGCTATATCGGATGGCAATGGTGCACGCCTTGCACAGAGATCGAGCAGCTTCTCCTACAAGGAAGGACCTAACAAACACCATGGTCCCATAAGTCAGCTTGTTACTCAAGGGTTTCACATATGTGCCATCAGGCTTCACCTGGAAAGAGAACATGGGACTGATGCTTCCTTCTATTAAGCCCAAGTTGCATTAGTGGTTCCAAAAGTCTAGTCCCTGAAACAGCAGCATCAACATCACCTAGCAACTTCTTTAAAATACTAAATCTCAGTCCCCAATCAGAAACTCCACTGGTAGGATCTAGCTCTCTGGGTTTTCAGAGGCCTTCCACATGACTCTAATATAGGTTAAAGCTTAAGAACTACTGGTGTAGCAAACCAGGACATTCTTCAACCCACCAACTGCTTCTGGTTTTACTTTCATAATAAAAGCATCCTAAGTAAAGATATGTTGTTACTTTCTAAAATAACAGACCCGGCTAAGCGCGCTGTTAACAGACACTAGAACCCCCATTTGATACTTCTGCTCCCATTTTCCTCTTTTCTATCTAAATATACCTGGGCATACTTCATCAGCATGTTTTCTCTGGGAATACGATAGTTATCCATCTTGAGGTACCCATTATCCATCTCATCATATCCAAACTTGGGGCCAATGTCTCCAACAGTAATACCTATCAAGATGAAAGGAAAAGTCACGAGATGTTTATGCTCTGGAATGCTTGGCCTGCCCTTGCCCTCTTCAGTTGTGCATTCTACTTTTTGCAGAATAAAATGCTCAGTTTAATTTTCATCTCAGCATCAGATGAATGATTCATACCTGGCAAAGGCTTATGGGTCCCAATTTCACGAATAGGCACAATGAAGGCATGTAATCCATAGCACTTTCCCTTAGTGATGAGTTGGGCAAGAACTATTGCATGATTTGAAGTCTTTCCAACTGTAACAAAGAGAATGGAAGAGAGAACTGAGCAAACATTCCTACATTTTTGAAGGTACAAACAGAAGAGGGGGGAAAAAAACATATGTTCAATATAACATTAGGCTATCACAACTGTGTCCAGAAAGCCTTAGGTTCACAGTATCATACAGAGTTTCAGAAAGAAATTCAGGGTGCCTGTAGCTCAATGGTTAGAGTGCCAGCCCTGTGCATGGGGGTTGGCGAGTTCCAATCCAGCCTGGGCCTGCTAAACAGAAAAAAAAAAAGAAAAAGAAAAAGAAAACACATAGGCCAGGCGTGGTGGCTCATGCCTATAATCCCAGCACTTGGGAGGCTGAGGCAGGCAGACTGCCTAAACTCATGGGTTTGAGACCAGTCTGAGCTGCAGCGAAACCTCATTTCTAAAAACAGCCAGATATTGTGGCGGGTACCTATAGTCCCAGCTACTTGAGAGGCTGAGCAAGAGAATTGCTTAAGCCCAGGAGTCTGAGGTTGCTGTGAGCTGTGACGCCATTGCACTCTACTGAGGGCAACATAGTGAGACTCTGTCTCAAAAACAAGTCTAACCTAGATGACCATAAAAACATTAGTTTAAATTAATTTCTTGTTTTCCCTTAAGGCAATGCTATCTAAAAAAGTAGTCACTAGCTAGACTGCCTACTTTTATTTAAATTAATTATAATTAAATAAGTTTCAGTTCCCCGGTCAACTAGGAACATGTCAAATGCTCAATAGCTATAGAAATATACCGTTTTTTTTTTTCTTTCAGTTTTTGGCCAGGACTGGGTTTGAACCTGCCACCTCTGGCATATGGGGCTGGCACCCTACTCTGTTGAGCCACAAGTGCTGCCCAGAAATATATCTTTTGTTGTTTAGACAGAGTCTTACTATGTTGCCTCTATAGAGTGCTGTGACATCACAGTTCACAGCACAGCTCACAGTTGTCATTGTTTAGCAGGCCTGGGCCATGTTTGAACCTGCCAGCCCTGGTGTATGTGGCTGGCACCCTAACCATTGAACTACGGGCGTGAAACCTACATGGTAGTTTCTTTCTTTTTTTGTAGAGACAGAGTCTCACTTTATCGCCCTTGGTAGAATGCTAGAATGCCATGGTGCCACACAACTCACAGCAACCACCAATTCCTGGGCTTAGGCAATTTTCTGACCACAGCCTCCGAGTAGCTGGGACTAAAGACGCCCACCACAATGCCTGGCTATTTTTTTGTTGCAGTTTGACCACAGCCAGGTTTGAACCCGCCACCCTCAGTATATAGGACTGGAGCCTTACCCACTGAGCCACAGGCGCCTCTTGGTAGTTTCTTATCAAAATGTAATGTCATATATCAAAAATATATATTGTGGGCTTGGCGCCTGTGGCTCAACGGGCTAAGGCACCTGGCACATACACCTGAACTGGAGGGTTCGAATCCAGCCTGGACCTGCCAAACAACAATGACAGCTGCAACCAAAAAAATGGCTGGGGGTTGTGGCGGGTGCCTGTAGTCCCAGCTACTTGGGTGGCGGAGGCAAGAGACTAGCTTGAGCCCTGGAATTGGAGGTTGCTGTGAGCTGTGATGTCACAGCACTCTATCCAGGGTGACAGCTTGAGGCTCTGTCTCAAAAAACAAAAACAAATATAAATATATATATATATATAGTGAATAACAAAATACTTTAACCAGTTAACTCCATCTGAAATACATATCCCTGTTAATAGCAACAGAAAATGATGGAGACATTTAAAAAAAGAATAAAATACATATCCCAAGACAATAACTTAAAATGGAAGAAAGAAGATATAAAATCAAAATGTTGTGTCAAAGCTAAATATTAAGAATTTAAGACCTGAGACTGATGGCTTATGCATGTAATCCCAGCACTTTGGGAGGCCAATGCAAGGGGATTGCTTGAGGCCAGAAATTCAAGACCAGCCTGGACAACATAATGAGACCTTGTCTCTACCAAAAAAATTTTCAAAATTAGACAGGCACAGTGGTATATGCTATGGTTTCAGTTACTTGGGAGGCTTAGGCAAAAGGACTACTTGAGCCCAGGAGCCTGAGACTACACTAAGGTATGATGACGCCACTGTGCTCCAGAGCCTGGCCAACAAAACAAGACCAAGTCTCAATAAAATAAAATAAAAAGCTGAAAACAAATTCAAATGCACAGGCTAGGCGCCATAATCCTCATACTCTGGGAGGCCGAGGGGGGAGGATTGCTTGAACACAGGAGTTTGAGACCAGCCTGAACAAGAATGAGACCCCGTCTCTACTAAAAATGGAAAAATAAGGGTGGTGCCTATGGCTCAGTGAGTAGGGTGCCTGCCCCCTATACCAAAGGTGGCGGGTTCAAACCCAGCCTCGGCTGAACTGCAAAACAGAAAAATAGCCGGGCGTTGTGGCGAGCACCTGTAGTCCCAGCTACTCGGGAGGCTGAGGCAAGAGAATCGCCTAAGCCCAGGAGTTGGAGGTTGCTGTGAGCTGTGTGATGCCACGGCACTCCACTGAGGGGGATAAAGTGAGACTCTGTCTCTACCAAAAAAAAAAAAAAAAAAAAAAAAGGAAAAATAAGCTGGCATAGTGGTGTGTGCCTGTAGACCCAGCTACTTGGGAGGCTGAGGCAAGAGGATTGTTTGAGCCCAGGAGTTTGAGGTTGCCATGAGCTAGGCTAAGGCCATGGCACTGTAGCCCAAGCAATAGAGACTCTGTTGTAAACAAACAGACAAATAAAAACTAACCAAACAGGGAATACTAAGTTATTTTAAATAGTGACTATGGAAACTTGAAAAGCAGAGTAAGATAGTTGTCACTTCTGTGCTCCATAAAATGTGTAAACATATATAACATGGACCATAAGAAAATGTGAAATAACTTAGAACAGTTTAAGACTTAAAGTTTTTTTTCTATATTTAAAAATGATATCATATAAGCTCTAAATTCTGAACAAAATCTCATACTAAATCTTCAAAACATCTCATAAATGCTGAAAAATTCACTTACGCCCACCAGGCCACCACTTAATGGAAGTCACAGTAGGACTGTTGAGAATGAATTCTTGGGTTTCAGGGTCGTATGTGGCTGTGGTTTCCAAACCTCGAAGATGAGTTCCTTAGGAGATAAATCACATTTATTTCAGACGAAATATCAGGTGAAAAAAACAGACACAGGGTGAAATTTCCTGCCTTGTCCTTTAAGCTTTAGTGTCTCAGAGAAAAACAAAATCTAACAACAAAACATTGTAGAAGAGCCACAAATGGTTGATAACCAAGATACTTAATCTTCTATACTATCGGTTTCCATTAAACTGAAAATGTAAGTGTCAAGCATGTTTTCTTTCTAACTTGATTTAGAGGATTTGTGAAATTTATTTGGATCAACCAAAATAAAATGTAAAAGCACCTTAGAATCATGTTTTTTATATAATCATAATAAATGAATTTAACAGAGAGGTTAATTACTATCCTTTTAAACCCATCTCTAAGTTGCAAGTATGCCAATTTCAGCTCATACATATTGTGCTTACTTACGACACCAATTCAACATTCTAGAATTCTGTACAACTTAGAATAAGATAACATGATAGTTAGCCAGGCGTTGTGGCGGGCGCCTGTAGTTCCAGCTACTCGGGAGGCTGAGGCAAGAGAATCGCCTAAGCCCAGGAGTTGGAGGTTGCTGTGAGCTGTGTGATGCCATGGCACTCTACCGAGGGCAAAGTGAGACTCCGTCTCTACAAAAGAAAAAAAAAAAAAAAAGATAACATGATAGTCTCTAAACCCAACTAGCTGACTCTTCCTCAGTATCTCTGATGCAAAACAGTTTTCTGTGAACTATTTTGACAAGTGCATGATTTCACTGTAAACAACTTGATATAACTATTTGGTTTTGACAGATTCAGCAACATTCAACTTATAGGCAAAATGCTGATTATTTCCCTATTAGGAAAAGGTTGTTGTTTTTTTTTTTGAGACAGAGCCTCAAGCTATCACCCTGGGTAGAGTACTGTGGCATCACAGCTCACAGCAACCTCCAACTCCTAGGCTCAAGTGATTTTCCTGTCTCTACCTCCCAAGTAGCTGGGACTACAGGGGCCCACCACAACGCCCAGCTATTTTTCTGGTTGCAGGCCATCGTTGTTTGGTGGGCCTGGGCTGGATTCGAACCTGCCAGCTCAGGTGTATGTGGCTGGCACCTTAGCTGCTTGAGCCACAGGTGCTGAGCCAAAAGGTTGTTTTTTTAAAGATATAATTCTGCCTAGTCATTTTTCTCTACCTGCCCTTGAGCTGATTAATGTGGCCAGTTTTATTACCAAGAAAAGATTGGGTTTGTTTAATACATATTTAAAGACTAAACTTTAAAAAGTTACAGTAAAAAAAAAAAAAAAAGATAACATGATAGGAAGATGATCTAGCTAGAGTTCTTATAAATTGGTAATTTATTTCAGAATGATGACTAGACTGGAAAATTAGAGCTTAAAAAGTCTATTATGGGGCAGCGCCTGTGGGTCAGTGAGTAGGGCGCTGGCCCCATATATCGAACATGGTGGGTTCAAACCCGGCCCTGGCCAAACTGCAACAAAAAATAGCCAGGTGTCATGGCAGGTGCCTGTAGTCTCAGTTACTTGGGAGGCTGAGGCAAGAGAATCGCCTAAGCCCAAGAGCTGGAGGTTGCTGTGAGCTATGATGCCATCGCACTCTACCAAAGGTGACAAAGTGAGAATCTGATTCTTAAAAAAAAAAAATCTATTATGGGGAAAAGACCTGGAAAATTTTTTTTTCAAATTCCTACAGGTCACGTGGTAAAGTCTGAGTTCATCCTGTAGCACTAATTTTCAACTAGTGTGCCACAGAAATTTTTAAAAATGATTAAATTATTTTTGAGAGTTCAAACAAAGCACAGTAAGTAGATTCTTTTTTCTTTCTTTCTTTTTTTTTTACCCTTTTCTGATCAACATAATTTAAGTGTGCTGTGGAAGTTTAACTATAGGTTCAAGTGTGCCGTAAGACAAAAAGGGTTGAAAAACACTGCCCTATAGACTTCCGATGCCAGGCCTTAACTTAGTCCTAGCTGGTTCACTAGTGTGATGAGGAGTTTCCAGTTACAAGTGTTTACTGGAGATGGATGGGACTGGTGTCTTAAATTCTAGCACAAATATGCCAATGACAACCTTTTTTTTTTTGCAGTTTCTGGCTGGGGCTGGGTTTGAACCCACCACCTCCGGCATATGGGGATGGCACCCTACTCCTCTGAGCCATAGGTGCTGCCCAATGCCAAAAACTTTTGAAAAGAGTCATAGAAAAACGTAGGTATCATTCTCTCTGTAATAATACCAAAGCACATCCTGAGAACCTTTTCCGTCATTGCTTTTTTTTCAGACAGAGCCTCAAGCTGTCACCCTGGGTACAGTGCTATGGTATCACAGCTCACAGCAACCTCCCATTTCTGGGCTCAAATGAGTCTCCTGCCTTTGGCTCCCAAGTAGCTGGCACTCTAGGCGCCTGCCACAACGTCCGGCCGTTTTTTGGTTGCAGCCGTCATTGTTGTTTGGCGGGCCCAGGCTGGATTCGAACCCGCCAGCTCAGGTGTACGTGGCTGGCGCCTTAGCCTGTTAAGCCACAGGCGCCGAGCCTCCATCATTGCTTTTGACAACACTAACCTCACTAAAAAATCACACTTTGATACATTAGAAACTTCCAGGTTGAGTACCAAAAATGGCCGAATGGCCAACTGATGTATGATGGATGACACAGACACACAAGACTCCTTTTACCAAAGCAGCAGGTTTTCTTTTTCTCTTTTTTTTTTTTTTGCATTTTTTGACTGGGGCTGGGTCTAAATCCTCCACCTCCAGCATATGGGGCCGGCGCACTACTCCTTTGAGCCACAGGCGCTGCCACAAAAGCAGCAGTTTTTACAGGAAAAAAGATAACGTATTAAACAGAACAGATAAGGACAAAATTTCTTCAAAAGCACAATCAACCAAACAGGATTCCACTTTGAGCCTTGTGAAAATACTGTAAAATACTACTCAGCACCACCCAAGAGAAGGCAGCAGCACAGATATAAGGAGCAAGCGGCAAATATACATTAAGCCAGTTTTTCTGAAACCTCAGAGCAAAGAAAGATAAGCCAGATGCAAATGAATGGCAAACACAGACACCAATGCCGAACAGGTGATACAGGAACAGCTACCATCTCTTGTCCCATCCAGGGTCACAAAGGCAGATGGGGGTCGGTAAGATAATGAAAGGTGGTGGATACAGAGTGCAAAAGCACTGTCTCCAAGTATTGCTTACCTTAATTTTAACCTCTGGCCCCAAGCCACCTTCAGAACTTTACTAGATTTACTGAATCAAGGTATGGTAATTTCAAGGCCCAAAATGGTACATACTTTGGTAATGACAAGCTACTCATTTCCCTTAAGCAAATCAAAGAGTACACACATGATTTTTTTTTTTTTTTTTGAGGCAGAGCCTCAAGCTGTCACCCTGGAGAGAGTGCTGTGACATCACAGCTCACAGCAACCTCCAATTCCTGGGCTCAAGCGAGTCTCCTGCCTCCGCTTCCCAAGTAGCTGGGACTACAGGCGCCCGAACAACGCCCAGCCATTTTTTGGTTGCAGCTGTCATTGTTGTTTGGCGGACCTGGGCTGGATTCGAACCCACCAGCTCAGGTGTACGTGGCTGGTGCCTTAGCCTGTTGAGCCACAGGCGCCGCATGATTTTTTTTTTTAAAGAGACAGAGTCTCACTTTATCGCCCTTGGTACAGTGCCGAGGTGTCATAAGCTCCCAGCAACATCCAACTCCCGGGCTTAGGCGATTCTCTTGCCTCAGCCTCCCGAGTAGCTGGGACTACAGGCACCCAGCTATTTTTTGTTGCAGTTTGGCCGGGGCCAGGTTCGAACCTGCCCTGGCCCTGAGTGCACTTTATCATGGAGAGGAACACTGCCCTTTTTAGTATTATTACTTTAGAACTCTTGACAATTTCCATTTTTCCAGTAATATGGGCCAGCACCCTACCCATTAAGCCACAGGCACCACCCAGGACACATGATTCATTTGTATTTCTTTTGGGATTTGAAAAAGTTCCTTAAGGTATCAGTGGTGCAGGTAATCAGTAACAAAGAAAGAAACATAGCCTTCAGATACTATATTCTATATAACTTCAGTAAAACTAAAAAACCACTTGGTAAATAAGGCCTGATTTGCAATTCTTGACCTTCTGAAAGGGAAGTATGAAAAAAACAATCAGCATATCACTATAACATCACCTTTAATTTCCACTAACCAAAGCAATGTCTAAACCAAAACCTGGACTCGTCAGAAAGAGCTCATTTAAATAGATCAGAGGCGTGGCTCAAGCAGTTAAGGTGCCAGCCACATACACCTGAGCTGGCTTCGAATCCAGCCTGGGCCTGCACACAACAATGATGGCTGGCAGCAAAAGCTACTTGGGAGGTGGAGGCAGGAAGTCGCTTGAGCCCAGGAGTTGGAGGTTGCTGTGAGCTGTGATGCCACATCATTCTACCCAGGGTGACAGCTGGAGGGTCTGTCTCAAAAATAAAATAAATAAATAAACAGATCACAGAAGGTGATGAGCCATTGCTAGCATGTGGTGGGCATTCCATACATGCTAAGCTCACACAGACCCGCCCAGCCCAGAAGGTAGACTGAATACACCATACCATGACCCATCTCTGTCTGGGCATAAGTGCCAATGATCTCCAAGTTCCAGGCGGGCATGAAGAAGCGCTCTTGCTGCTCCTGTGTTGCCTGATGAAGCAAGGTAGGCAGGAACATGCCCAAGTGGAGATCCAGGGGCTCAGGCCGCCCTCGGTGCACAAAGCTTCGAATACCAAGGATGGGCATTTGAGAGAAGAGTCATCAGTTGTGAGAGAATCAGCAATTTAAACAGACAGAGCATGAGGAGAAAAAAAAACCTTCTGTTAAGTATGAATTAGTTGAGTGCACTTTATCATGGAGAGGAGCACTGTCCTTTTCAGTATTATTACTTTAGAACTCTTGACAATTTCCATTTTTCCTCAGTTGGCAAGGAATGTGGCAGGGACTGGCTACTGATCCGAAGCCTGTGTAGCACGAAACAATGTGTGCAAGGCAGAGGTTTCCAGCCTAACAATTACAACAAAGACAATAAAAAATTTGGAAAGGTTATGCAGAATGGAGAATTTAATTTGTACAAGAATTTCCTCTAATAAGGTAAGACATGAGAACAAAGTAGTTTTCTCAAAGTGAAAAAATATGAGACTAAAGCTTTATCCTAGATGCCAATTTCAAAAATGCTTCTAGGTTAGGATATCTTGTTTTATCCACAAAACATCCAGCATAGGTCCACATTCCTCATAAAACTCCAATCATTTCACATTCAGATTCATGTCGAATATTTAGCCATGCTCCCTACTGAGACAATTTAATACAAAAATTGACAGTGCTCTTCGTCCCAATAATTTAATTTAGAAATTAAAAAATGCAATTTTTAGTGAAGATCATAACAATTACAAATTACAGATCCATGCATAACAAGCTCACCAATGATACATTGACTTTTAGTTATTTTAAATATACCTTCTGATGTTACTCTTTTCCATTTAAAATCTGTAGTTGTCTTAAATTTGTGTGGATTTATTTCTAAAGACAGGAAATATTTTTTTGTTTGTTTGTTTGTTTGTTTTAGAGACAGAGTCCATGATATCACACAGCTCACAGCAACCTCGAACTCCTGGCCTTAGGCGATTCTCCTGCCTCAGCCTTCTGAGCAGCTGGGACTACAGGCACCCACCACAACCCCTGGCTATTTTTTTGTTGTTGCAATTTGGCTGGGGCCAGGTTTGAACCTGCCACCCTTAGTATATGGTGCCGGCGCCCTACTCACTGAGCCATAGGCACTGCCCAATTTCTGTTTTTATTTTTCCATATTATTAGCATTCTGTTTAACTTCCAGCTCCAAATCAATCAACTCTACTTAGTTGTCCTAGAAATGAGCCTAAACGATGTTTCAGTTTTAAATTTCTCCAATAGTTTGTTCCATGTAAGATAAGGAGGCAAATAACTAGGGTCTCAGGCAAGGGCTTGATCAATTACTTCTGTTCACAGGCTGTGCTTTCAGCTAACCAATCACATAAAAATCAAAGAATGTGTGACTGAATCTCTTTTACAGAGAAGAAATTAAGACTCAAAATGGATTAAGTGCCTTGTTCAGGTAAAAAAAAAATGGCAAAATAAGGACAAGAACCTTGACACCTAATCCTGTCATCTAGTCGAGGAAATGATTGTACGAGTGCTATGTGGGTTAAGGACTATGATGAGGACACTAAAAAGACAGGCCAAAAAGCCAGAGCTGTCCATGAAAGTATCAAAAAGGAAAATCACGAAAGATGTTACCACTGATGGAAACTGAGGTACTTTTTTTTTTTTTTTTTGAGACAGAGCCTCAAGCTGTTGCCCTGGGTAGAATGCTATGGCATCACAGCTCACAGCAAACTCCAACTCCTGGGCTCAAGCTATTTTCCTGCCTCCGCCTCCCAAGTAGGTGCCCACCACAACGCCTGGCTGTTTTTTGGTTGCAGCGTCATTGTTGCTTGGCAGCCCGGGCTGGTTTCGAACCTGCCAGCTCAGGTGTGTGTGGCTGGCGCCTTAGCCACTTCAGTCACAGGCGCCTAGCCTGGGGTACTATTTTTATAACATCCTATGACTTTATGATCATTTCAAAATAAAAAATTACTTGGTACAGTGGCTCATGCCTGTAATCCTAGAACTCTGGGAGGTCAAGGCAGGTGGACTGCCTAATTCAAGACTTTGCGACCACCCTGAGCAAGAGCAAGACCTACGTCACTAAAAATAGCCAGACGTTGCAGCAGGTGCCTGTAGTCTCAGCTACTCAGGAGGCTGAGGCAGGAGGATCTCTTGAACTCACATGTTTTAGGTTGCTGAGCTATGTGTCTACCTATGTGTTTAGGTTGTTGAGGGCGACAAAGTGAGACTCTGTCTCAAAAAGAAAATAAATAAAAATAAACATTGGCTCGGCACCTATAGCTCAGAGGCTAGGAAGCCAGATACATACACTGGAGCTGGCGGGTTTTAACCCTGCCTGGGCCTGCCAAACAATAATGATAATTATAACCAAAAAAGAACTAGGTATTGTGGTGGGTGCCTGTGTTCCCAGCTACCTAGGAGACTGAGGCAAGAGAATTGCTTAAACCCAGAAGTTTGAGGCTGCTGTGAGCTGCAATGACATGGTACTCTACAGAGGACAGCATAGTAAGACACTGTCTTAAAACAAAATAAAATGAAATTAAAAAAAGAAAAAGGAAAGAAAAAACTAAATAAACAAAATAAAATGAAATAAAAATAAAAATTAAATACTAAAAAAAAAACAAACAAAAAAACAGAAGTCCCCAAACAAAAACATACATGGGATCATAGTGTCCTTCATTCATAAATAAGAGTGTCAACTGTGGGCAGCGCCTGTGGCTCAGTGGGTAGGGCACTGGCCCCATATACCGAGGGTGGCGGGTTTGAACCTGGCCCCAGCCAAACTGCAACACAAAATAGCTGGGTATTGTGGTGAGCACCTGTATTCTCAGCTACTTGGGAGGCTGAGGCAGGAGAACTGCCTAAGCCCAGGAGTTAGAGGTTGCTGTGAGCTATGACACCATGGCATTCGATTAAGGGCCATAAAGTGAGACTCTGTCTCTAACAACAACAATAAAAAGGAGTATCAACTATGTCCAGAGTTTATTTTAATTTAATTTTACTTTTTTGAGACAGAGTCTTACTTTGTCAACCTCGGTAGAGTGCTGTGGCATCACAGTTCACAGCCACCTCAAACTCCCGGGCTTATGCAATTCTCTTGCCTTAGTCTCCTAGGTAGCTGGGACCATAGGCACCTACCACAACACCTGGCAATTTTTTGAGAGGTCTTGCTCTGGCTCAGGCTGGTCCTGAACGCGTGAGCTCAGGCAATCTATTCACCTTGGCCTCCCAAGTGCTGGGATTACAGGTGTGAGCCACCTTGCTGGACCTTGTGCCCAGCTTTTAAAAGACCAGGTGGTTCACACCTGTAATTCTAGCCTTCTGGGAGGCCCAGTGGGTGGGCTGCCTGGGGTCACAGATTCCAGACCAGCTTGAACAAGAGCAAGACCCTGTCTCTAAAAACAGCCAGGCGTTGTGGTGGGTACCTATAGTCCCGGCTACTTGGGAGGCTAAGGTAAGAGGATCATTTGAGCCCAGGAGTTTGAGGTTGCTATAAACTATGATGCTACAGCACTCTACCAAGTGCAACAAAGTGAGACTCTGTCTCAAAATAAATAAATAAATAGGGTGGCACTTGTGGCTCATGGAGTAGGGCACCGGCCCTATATAGCAGAGGGTGTGGGTTCAAACCCGACCCCAGCCAAAAACTGAATAAATAAATAAATAAAAATAAATAAAAAGGGTGGCGCTGTGGCTCAAAGGAGTAGGGTGCTGGCCCCATATAACAGAGGTAGTGTGTTCAAACCCAGCCCCGGCCAAAAATAAAATAAATAAATAAAATAAAGTACTAGTATTCAGGAAGAAAAATCGACAGATGCCTAGGACCTGAAGGGTGGATAAATAAGTCAGGCCCGAAACCTGGGGAAACCATGTTTAGTGTTTTTGTGGGAGAATAGTTTGCTTGATTAGAAATCAGAGCACTTCCTGGTGAAAGGGAAGGCCAGGAGGAAGGTCAGATCATGGAAGGTTTGTGTCTATGGTGCACCAGGGAGCAATAAGAATGATAAAATAGGGCGGCTCCTGTGGCTCAACGAGTAGGGCGCTGGCCCCATATACCGAAGGTGGCGGGTTCAAGCCCGGCCTTGGCCGAACTGCAAAAAAAAAAAAAATAGCTGGGCGCTGTGGCGGGCGCCTGTAGTCCCAGCTACTAGGGAGGCTGAGGCAAGAGAATCGCTTAAGCCCAAGAGCTGGAGGTTGCTGTGAGCAGTGTGACACCACGGCACTCTACCCAGGGCGATAAAGTGAGACTCTGTCTATACA
>CAUYON010042168.1:0-13328 GCA_963573935.1 Arctocebus calabarensis
GGATCACACCTACGGTGCATCTTAGCAGGGTACTGGGGAAACTTATTAAATGTAGAGTATCAATGTCTTTATATAGTGATCAAGAAAATGCCATGAAGGCTATCTGTAACAGTACGATTAAAACATTTCTGAATGTATATGAATCGTGCCCTATGATTGCACCAATGTACATAATTATGATTCAATAAAATTGTAAAAAAAAAAAAGCCAAAAGCACAATTTCCATGCACAAAGACTGATCACAAAAACAATATATCTTCAAAGGTTTAGGTTGACATTCTAGAAGTATACAGATAGATGCATTTGATGTCACACATGCCTAAGGTCTTCAGCAACAGAGCAGCAGGATTCATATTTCAATTTTGCAGATTCTTATTTGCATCAACTCACACTGGGAAGACTCTCCTGGGTTGTAACAACATAATTCCCTTCAAAGACTACTGTTCCCTTTTCTAAACTACATTGAAAAGAAACTCTCCATACAAAAGGGATAGTCTTTGGGTAGGTGGATAATAAGATTGCATCATCACTGGGAATGATACAAAATAAACCAGGGTCTGGGAAGGTAGGCATGACCTCATATACTTTGGCAAGAAGCCTTGAGAATTCTTTGAGATTTAACTCTAAACCCAACAAAACACAACACACACACATACTCATGTACATAAATTGGCATATTTAATTCTTACCATATTATTTCATTTAAAGATTAGAAAGGAAGTTATAACAGGAATAACAGAATAAGTAAGGGGTCAAGGGAGTCAAGTCAACAAGTATTTACTATAGATTCCCAGAAGGATTAGGAGTGGAGGAGGAAGTACAAGGGAATTTGGTGATGTGCCCTACTCTCAAGGAATTCCACCTAGATCCAGAGGAAAGATTAATTTACTTAAGACAGCCATAGCAATTAATTGCCAGAATTAATTTGAATTCTAATAAAAATTAGGATTCCTGTCCCCTGCCCACCAAATTACTGAATCAGAATCGCTGCTGATAGAGATAAGAAATCTATATATTTTTTTAAGGTCTTTAGAATATTTTATTCTTTTTTTTTTTATTGAATCATAGCTGTGTACATTAGTTCAACCATGGGGTACAGTGTGGGGGCTCACATGCAATCTGAGATATTTTATCAACCTGATTGACATGCCATTCACGATATTTTCTCGTTTACTATATGAAAACATTTTTGATCCTTGTTTAGAAGTTTTCTCCTGACCCTTCGAATATGTACCAGGTGTTTAGCTTTACAACTTGTCTCTATTACAGAGTGCTATGGAGTCATCGTAACTGAGTGAGAACAGTTGTTTACGTTGCTCAGAAATGTATGGTATGATTGTGTCACAAAGATCATACTGTTATGATATATTGGTGACCCTCACACTACTTTGGATAGAAGATAAAATGTCTTCACAAAGAGTACTGCTTATGTTCCATATTGTTAAGTGAAAATATAAATGTCACAAGCATCTGGCAGTTAAAATGTGTAGAAGGATGCATGTGAGTGGTGAATAATCTGTGAGGTCTACAAGGATACTAATTATTTCACTCCATTCCAAAAGCAGCCTCCTTGTGATGCTGATACAGCAGATGACCACAAACATCCTTTCCTGTCAGTTTACTTTTTATCAGGCTCTACCAAAAAAAAAAAGCACCAAAAGAAGATTTGAAAACAGGAAATTTTCTGTTTTATTTATTTAACTTTTTATTTTCATGACTATTCTTGTCAGTGTTATCTAGCTTCCTCTGTTCACTAAAATGTACTTCTATGGCACATTGAAATGCATCAGCACCTGCTGAACAATTTGCCTTCAGAGATCAGAGCCCCACATCACAGGTACTGTCCTCTAAGTTTTTCTAGTCTGATCATATTAATTGTATTTATTGCTTCCATTCATTCAGTTAGCCCAAAAGTTGGGTAGATAATTTTGCTGTTATTTATTTATTTAGAGACAGAGTAGAGTGCCATGATGTCAGCATAGCTCACAACAACCTCAAACTCCTGGATTCAAATGATCCTCCTGCCTCAGCCTCTTCAGTAGCTGGGACTATGGGTGCCCATCACAATGCCCAGCTAATCTTTCCTATTTTTAAGGAAGAAATTGAATTGTGCTTTTGCTCAGGCTGGTCTCAAAGTCCTAGACTCAAAGGATCCTTCTGCCTTGTCCTCCTAGAGTGACAGAATTACAGGCATGACAACAATTCCCAGCGCTGTTGTTATCACATTTTATCTTAAATGTGTTTATAATTGTAACTAATTCCATAAAGATATTCTCTGTATTGAAATTCCTAGTGGTCTTTCTGTTTTATTAACCTGAAATGGACTTACCCACCATTGCTTACAATCAGCACCATATTCTTTAGCCATCCTACGGTCTTGAAGTTCTTCAAATAAAGCAAGTTCTTTTTGCGTCACTGATTTGACATATCAATACACTCCCCCTGGAATGTCTATGGCTACTATTCGTCCACCATACAGATCCAGAGTAAAAGATCTCAGATACTCGTTATGGTCTGAGAAATACCAGCCCTATCAGTCAGGCAAGTGAAAGAAAGAAAGGGTTTCTAAATCAGGAAAGAGGAGGCCACGTTATTACTGTTTGTTGACAGTATAATCTTATATCTAGAAAACTCCAAGATTATACCAAGATCTCCTGAGATTGACAAATAAATGCAGCAAAGTTTGAGGATTAAAAAGTCAGGTTTTTTAATATATTAATCAGTCGTATTTCTATATACCATTAACATTTGAGGCATGAGTAAAATCATAGACTCAAAAACATTCACAATAACTACAAGGAGAATAACACAGCTAGGAATATACTTAATCAAGGAGGTGAAAGATCCCACAAAGGAAGAACTATAAAACTCTGAGGAAAGAAATCACGCAGGATATTTACAAATAAAAAAAATCATACTCATTGATAGGAAGAATCAACATTACTAAAATGTCCATACTACTGAAAGTGACTTACAAATTCAATGAAATCTCTATGAAATTACCAAAGTGATACCTCACAGATCTAGAAAAAAAAATTCTATGCTTTGTTTGCAACCACAAAAGAACCCAAATGGCCAAAGCAATATTAAGTAAAAAGAACAGATCTGGTGACATTACATTACCAGACTTCAAACTATACTACAAGTCTATAGTAACCAAAATAGCATGGTACTGGTGCAAAAATTGAGACATAGCCCAACGGAACAGAAAAGAGAATGCAGATATAAAAATATCTACTGATAAGCATCTTATCTTCAAATAAAACAGAAAACCAGGTACACTGGAGGAAAGAAGCCCTATGCAACAAATGGTGCTGGGAAAATTGGATAGCCACATGCAGAAGAAAACTCACAAAACTCCCAAAACTCACAAAAATTAAGATGAATAAAGACTCAAATCTAAGACATGAGACCATAAGAATTCCATAGGAAAATATATTTTTTGAAAAAGAAACCCTTCTAGATATCAGCCTAGGCAAAGAATTTATAACCAAGAACCCAGCAGCAATCATGGCAACAGCAAAAAAATTCATAAATGGAATTTGATTAAATAAAAACTTCTGCATAGCTGAGGAAACAATCAACCTACTTACAGAATGAGAGAAAATATTTGCAAGCCTCATATCTGATAGAGGGCTAATATTCAGAATTTGCAAAGAACTCAAGCAAATCAACAAGAACAAAACAAACAATCCAATTTTTTTTTTTTTTTTTTGCAGTTTTTGGCCAGGGCTGGGTTTGAACCCACCACTTCTAGCATATAGGGCCAGTGCCCTACTCCTTTGAGCCACAGGTGCCACCCAACAAACAATCCTATTAAAAAGTGGGCAAAAGACAGAAGAAAGACAGATGGCCAATAAATATATGAAAAAATGCTCAACATCACTACTTATCAAGGAACTGAAAATTAAAACCACAACGAGTTATCACCTTACCCAGATTAGAGTGGCTTTTATTCAAAAGTCCAAAAACAGAAGATGCCGGCATGAATACAGAGAGAAAGGAATGCTTATACCTGGCTGATGAGACTGCAAATTAGTACACCCTTATGGAAGACAGTATGGGGTTTACGCAAAGAAGTAAAAGTGGACATACCATTCGATCTAACATTCCCACTTTCAGATATCCACCCAAAGGAAAAGAGGACTTCTCATCAAAAAGACACATGCACTCAAATTTTTACTGCAGAACAAATCACAGTTGCAAAGATATGGAGTCAACCCAAGTGCCCATGAATTCATAAGTGGATTAATAAAGTATGGTGTACATATATAATGGAGTACAAATCAGCCTTAAATAAATGAATAATACCTTTCCAACTATTTGGATGGAAGTAGATACCATTCTCTGAATTATCCACAACATGGAAAACAAACATGACTTGTACTTGCTATTAAATTGGATCTAACCAATGAGCACACATGTGCACAGAGGGAAATAAAACTCAGTAGAGATCAGCCATGGGAGCGGAGCCCAAGTTTTTATCAATTTCTTTGAAAAATAGCAAGAATTTAGAAGTAACCTCTAAGGAGTAGAGAATGTAAATTGGAAAAAAGTGAAATATTATATTTTTACTAGTAAAAGCCTACCTAATGTTTACAATGAACAGTACTTGTTTGATGGGCACACAGGTAGCTGAGACTCAAGCTTTACAAAAGTGATCTACACAGCCTACAACATTTGTATTCACTTAACATTTTCACAAAAAGCTATAAAATCATATCATGGTAAGAAAAAAAAAAAAAGCCACCACATTTCCAAAGCAGTATTTTTCCTTCTTAATCAATACTCTTATAGGAGTTTTTTCCTTCTTTTCAAGTTACATTTTATATGTCCCTTTTTCAGATCCCAGTAGTGTATTTTTTTTATTATTGTTGGGGATTCCTTGAGCGTACAAGAAACCAGGTTACAGTGATTGCATTTGTTAGGTAATGTCCCTCTTAACAATCGTTAACAATCGTGTTTTGCCCCCAAAAGGTGTGGCACACACCAAGACCCCACCCCTCTCTCTCCTTCCCACTCTCTGCTCTTCCTTTCACCACCCCTCCCTCATTCTTTCTCTCTCTGCTCTCCCCTTCCCTCACCACCACTGTGTCATTAATTGTAATTAATTGTCCTCATATCAAACTTGAGTACATGGGATTCATGCTTCTCCATTCTTGTGATGTTCCTTTTTGAACATTCAATTAAAAATATACTTTAGGCATCTTTGTTACTAAATTGTAAACATCTTGATGGCAGAAGTCTTGTCTGTTTTTTAGTATTCATAATCCAGCACAGTACCTGTGATCCACTAGAATATAAATAAATATTTGATAAATGAATGAATAATTTAAGACATTTTGATCTTTTTATCTCATTCTAAATGCTGGATGACATGTTTCGTGCTTTAACCTTGCTGCTGTTGCTTAGTGAGATGATGGGCAAGATTTACTTTACATCAGTTCTTTACAAAATGTTACTAATTTCTGTTTATCTCTTAGTCTTGAAAAGTTTTTTTTAACTAATTACGTGTCTATTTAAAAAATTTAGAAAATACTGAGAAACGCTATTTAAGATGTTTTTAATGATCATTATATTACTACCAAGAAGAAAATCTCCTTAAAATGTGGTACATTTCCTTCCAGCACATGTTCTTAGAAATTTCTTTTAAAAACAGCAAGAATTTAGAAATCACCTCTAGAAAGTAAAGAACGTAAATTGGGAAAGAGAAACATTCTATTTTTATTTGTCAGTAATATAGAAGGAAAATAATTCAAAATGAAATGCTGCCAACCCTGCATTGATTCTAAGTTGAAAATATACACATAAAAACACACCCATACACGTATACAGGTCCCCCCTACAAACATTTTCACATATTCTGGGGTGAAAAGCAAAAGTGTTATTTTAGCATCTGGCACCAAAATTTTCAGAGGGAAGGAACTCTTTGTTTAACAAAATAGCTAGATAAGCTGGCTGGAATACGAAAGAAGGGCTATAAATATAAGAACTTACCAATAAAAAGCATCATTGGAGATTTAACCAAATTGGATAAACAAACATTTGTGCGTAAGAGTTAGAGCAGTGCTGGGGGAGCTGAGGGAGCACCAGGTCAATGCACTGGAGAGCGAAATGTGAAAAGTGATACTCCGCAATTAATTTCATGTGTTTGCATCACTCCAGGACAGTCACCTTTACTTCTCAAAATATTAATACACTACTATATTCTAAAACATCTTACAGGCATAGTTATCCTTGCAAAAGTCAAATCAGTCTGAGTCCACGTCTGGGTTGGTCTAGAGCTGAGAGAAAGGAATGTTTTCAAATAAATTGATTAAGAGTAAGAAAATATGAGCCAAGGGTAAGAAGAAAACATATAAATCTCTGGGATTCCACATTATTGTTGGGGAGGGGGAAGGAGCAACAGAGGAGCTCGTTATTAGAACCTTAGAAATCACGGCAAAGTGGGGTGGAAGGGAACTCAATTTTCGACATTCGTGGCAGCAAGACCCCTACTAGGAAGAGATGTATCCATGCTTGTAGTGCATTTTCTTTGTTTTTCAGAAGAAAGGTAGATATGATATGTGGCATATCGTACCTGTGGCATGCTTTCTATACGATTCATCTAGCAATTGCTTTGTGAGAAAACATAAGAAAGATAAAGATATTTCTCGAGAGACAAGTTTCAGTAAGAAAAATGCTGCGGATGTCTCAAATTTCATTCAATTCCTCATAGAGTAACTTCATAAAACTAAGAAAATGAGAAAAGAAAACAGACCTCTAAAAGTGAAAGTAATGTTTATCAGAGCTTTTAATGGTTGGAAAAAGCAGTGTGCTTCCTGCCAAACTGGGAAAACTCCTTTGCTTGTAAATAATTTTGAAAAGCAATTGCCAAAAAAATGAGAACACCCAAACTAACTCTGTTTAATAGCAAGGGAGCATTTTATTTCCCATTTTCTATAACACCAAAGATTTTTTAGAAATACTAATGCATTTATTCATTACATCTTTGGAACAGATGACTCCAGCTAATATATGTAATTATAATATGAATAGAAAGAAAAGTAAAATGATCAGAACATTTCCAATAAATTAAAAAAAATTAATTCTAGGAACAGAATACAGAATTCCTAATTTCTGTTCTTTCCTGCTTTTTATTAACCATGAGTCTACTTTCAATCTTTAACTCAGAGATTAATAATAAAGCTCACACAGTTATTTATTGCGTCCCAATATAAAAATTTAAAAAAAGGAATGCATCCTGTTATACCCATCACCAGAACTATAATCAAATCTTTTCAAAATATGCCACTTTGTCTTGCAGGAAAATTCTAATATAAATTATGATAGGAATAAAAATATTTTCCTTAACCCAGATTGAAAATATTCCACAATTAAGAAATATTATTACATTTTTTAAATTTTGCCATTAACATAAACAATTTCCTTAATTTCACATTTTAGGGCTGTCTTTTATTAACAGAATTTTACATTCACATTCAGACTATATTCTTAAATAGTTCAGAAGTATAATACCTCACAGGAAACATCGGTTAGCTGAAAATGCCTTGTCTACATGGCATTTTTTCAATGTTTCCCAGCCTGGTTCATATTATCACTTAGATTTGGAGATTACACCTTCCCAAATATTTTTAAAATATTGGGAATGCAAGCAGTTTTAAACCTGAATGAGATTTAGGGGGGAAGTAATCTCACTAACATTCTGGCACTAAGAAACTATATGTCACTGAACTAGTTCATCATCTGGACGCCACAAAGATGACAACTTTGAAGACATTGTGATAATAATTGAAGTTCTTCTTTTTTAAATGTGAACTCTGCACTCTCTCATATATGTCAAACTAAGTTTCTTTCTCCTAAGGGGGCATAATATAGATAGAGATGAATGCAAAAGACATAGGCAGAACAGGCAGTTTACACATCAAATCAAAATGAGTTGCATGTACTGGTAACTTTATACAGAGCTAGGTGGGATATTTTTCTAAGCATTCAAAAACCAGTAACATTCATATACTTATTAAATTCCAAATAGCATTTTTAGCTTTCACTTAATTATTTGACAGCTCTGTATTTAATGTAGAATAACGTAGTAATATTATAGAGCTGAAACTTAGAATAATTCAAAGACAGTTCTGTTAAATTTTTTTTTTTTTTTGAGACAGAACCTCAAGCTGTCACCCTGGATAGAGTGCTGTGGCATCACAGCTCACAGTAACCTCCAATTCCTGGGCTCAAGGGAGTCTCTTGCCTCCGCCTCCCAAGTAGCTGGGACTACGGGCGCCCGCCACAACGCCCGGCCAATTTTTTGGTTGCAGCCATCATTGTTGTTTGGTCGGCCCGGGCTGGATTCGAACCCGCCAGCTCAGGTGTACATGGCTAGCACCTTAGCCCGTTGAGCCACAGGCGCTGAGCCTCTGTTAAATATTTCAAGCAGAAACTAAGAGGTATGAGTTTCATTCATAGCAAATCTTAGATCAGCCTCCCAAGTAGCTGGGACTACAGGTGCCTGTCACAACACCTGGCTAGTTTTTTCTATTTTTAGTAGAGGCTGGGTCTCCCTCTGGCTGGTCTCTAACTCCTGAGCTCAGGTGATCTAGCCCCCTAGGCTACAATTGTAGGAAGGACCACCAGGCTCAGCCTTTATAATAGTTTTAAAAGCACTTAAACTTTTATTTCACAGAAGGACTATATTTTGGTAAAGTATTCTGATATATTTATACATCAATTCTTCCTTTTTCATCCCCTACCAAGAGAAATCTTCACATGAACATGAATTGTGCCCTCTGTCTCTAGAATTTAGGCTAGTATGTTTTGAAATTAGAAGCAAAGCCAAAATCAATTTGCCCTGTGTCCCTCCCACTTTTTAAGAGCTGTAATGTTCAATACAGGACCATGAGGCCCCTGTAGTGTTTGCATATGAATTTAAATCAATTAAACTGAAAACTTAAATTTCAGCTGCTTGGCCACATCAGTTCTCAATGTACACACCTGACTAGTAGCTATGGTAATGGGCAGAGAAGATATGGAACATTCTATTAACAGAAGTCGTATTGGTTAGCACTGTGCCACGGCAAATCCTCAGAATTTTACATTGCATGTTACACATGTACTTAATTATATTTAAAAACAGCCTGAAGACACTAAGATCCTCCTCTTTGAAACATGAGAAATTAATTTATAAACTAATGTATGCAATACACTTTTAAAAAGTGAGGGATTTCTGGAATTTTAGACTCTAGGTTTCTCTAATAGGAACTGTTGCTCAATCATAATCACAGAAAGAAAAGGTTTGAACACAATATGACGTTTTCTGAGGAGGACTGGCAATTCAGTTTTAAAGCAATCTTTGTTGTAAAACATAAGTTCATAAAAAAAGGAATTTCTATGCGTCTTTGTCAAATAATATGCAATTAACTTAATTTCTCTTCTTAGGACACTCTTTAGGCTGTGTGGATGATGGTATTTCTTCAAAGTTGTTTTTTATTATTTTTTTTAACCAAGGAACTTGTGATAACTGGGCAGAATGAATGTGTAGCCCTGGAGGTCTAATAGAATAAACAGAAGTAACTCTCTTGCTTATGCCAGTCTCCTGATAATGTTAAAAAAATGCTTTTTACACTCCATTGTATATCATATTGCTTTCCATATTAAAAGCATTTACCCACGAAACTATTCAGTAAAATAATACCCCAAGAATATTAGGGAGAATATATACCACAGTCTGAGAAACAATACAGACATCTGAGAAATACTAAATAGTACGTTTATTTTATCGAAGTGGAACAAAGGCATGACCTTTAACATAGATGAGAAGGAATATATTTACATGTATAATAGTAAAAATGACATCAAGTAGTTAGTAACAATAGACAATAGGGTTCCTATAAATTGTTTTTATATTAATGAATAATTTACATATATAAAATCATCTCCAAGAAATCATTAAAAAGAGCTTTGAATACTTACACATATTGAATAATAGTGACATTTATCTTGGTGGTGGTAACATCTTCAAGTCTCAGGTCACAGTACTTTACCTAATATGCATTTGATTCATATAATAGGGTGATGCTTATTAGCTGTTTAAAATATGCAATATTATTTACTGTTCTGTCTTATTTACTAATCTAAAAGTAACTTACATTTGATTACGTTTAACTGTTATACATCTTGAAAGTATCACAATATTGCCTTCTCTATTTTGCCTATATCACAGTAGCATTTTCATTCATCCATAATCAAAGTAGTATAAAATAGTACCATTTAATTTTCATGAATATATTAAACATTGAAACTAATACTCCATATTTTAATATGTAACACGGAATATGCATAATTTTAAAACATTAAATATTTTTCAATTGAAAGCCATGTGAAGATGTCAATGAAAGCTTAGAATGTTCTAGTTATGTGTGGTGAAGCCTCACAACCTTTTTATATTACAGAACTCATTACCTTTCGGGGTCTGGTCCTGGTTCAAAATTTTACTTGCCCTAGGAAGTATGTCTAAAAATCAGACAATAGAATTAGAAAATTTGAAGTTTAATCTCACATTAAATAAATAAATAAGTAAACAAAGGAAAGTTTTACTTGCTTAAAAAGTTGATTCAATCCATATCAAAGATCTAAAATTCTAAAATTCTTATTCATTCTAATAAAGCTTCATGTGAGACAGTGAATATATCTACTGAAAATATCTCACCCTAGTCTGTGGAGAAGAAAACAGAGGAAAATTTATCAGTCTGATGAGAAATATGAAATCTCATGAAAGAGCACGTGCATCATCTTGTTAAAACAGTCTACAAAAATGAAAGATACATTGAAATGAAATTATAATGAGGCCCTCTTTTCTCTTCCTTCCCCCGCGTGTCTCATCTCTCTCTCTCTCTCTCTCTCTCTCTCTCTCCCTGTCCCTTCTCTCCCTTCTCTCTTTCTCCTCTCTTCCCCCGTTTCTCTCTCTCTCTCTCTCCTCCTCCTTAATGCTGCTCTGCAGCTTCCCTGATAATAAAGACCTTTCGTACAAGCTAAACAAACAAACAAACAAACAAAAAAGACATTATGATGAGGATGCAGCTTAGTGTGGATGAGATCATAAATAGGAAAATCTCCACGAGTGAAATCTTCAAGTTTCACAGCATGATTTAATTTGACGTCCTTTTATTCGATTACTTTACTGAAGGACCTAAAATGTGTGAAGCATGAGCAAGGTATAGAAATTCACTAAGTTGCTACAGCGAATTCTGGCTTTATAGTCTCAGAGATGTCGAAATTCTATAAACATATTCGAGATAGTTAACTGTGATCAATAAGGAGGGGAGATACAGTACTGTGTGGGAGGACAGTGTGGTACTAGGTCTAAACACCTGATCAAAAAAATAAGAATCAAGGAAGGGGAATGCTAGATGTAAAATGCTTTTTAGTTTGGTTGTAACTAGCATGTACCTTTCTACCTGCCAGGAGCATAAATGGACACAATTACACCCTTCCTGCACTTTTTTCTTCTCTGTGGCTTGTCCTTCTTTTGACTGATTATGTTTTTATATTTCTTCATGTATTCAATCAACTAATAGTCGAGTTTTGGGGGAGTAAATTCATTTTGTATGACTATCTCTATTTCCATCTGCATATGGGCCCAATTTATAACTTAACAACAGGTGGTATGTCAATGTTTAAAAGCCTAAGAAGGGAATTCTACTTTAAAATTCAAATAGCATTCATTTATCTTTTAAAATAAAAATAGAATGGATACCTCCATAAGAAACTCACAAATCTTAAATAGAGCTCCCTGTTTCAATAACTTACTATGTTTGGAAAGAAAGAAAAGAACAGAAACAATCTGGTTATCGAAGTAAATGTGTTATCATTTAGACAAAATTGGAGTCATGTTTTAGCAATATACTTTAAAAACAGTTTAAGTTATAAAAGAAAAAGGTGGATAACATAAGTATTGAGATTAAAAACTCGGCATGAAATATGCATTTTGCAATTTTTATCATTTAACGTAAGCTTTTTCTTTTAAAGTACATTATGTACTAGCTAGGTATTTTCAAAAAATATTCCATTGATTTTTAAAGATTATTTTATAAAATACCAAGTTTTTATATCTATATTGTTATTATTAATAAAAAAATAGTATTAATAGAAATAAATCTATTTAACTGTTTGAGAGCATTAAATAAAATTCAACATAGAATTCTTTTTTTTAACTTCAAAAAAAGCAACTTGATTATGAAGACTAAAACTATTGTACACTAAGTCACACAGCTAGGTTGTACAATAGAATACTTAGAGAATTCCACTTCTGATGGTGTCTAAAGTTATTAGCTTGAAAAATGAGGATCTATAAATGTCGAAAAGGAGAGCTTTATTCCTGCACATCACATATAATCCATACTCAGGGGTGGAAATAAATGTTGAAATGTATTACAACTAGGTCCCAGAAGGTTAATCAGGGGCATGAAGACACTCAAATGCATAACCTTCTATAGTTCCTGGATTAGTCTGTTGTCCAATTACAGGTGTAGTGAGGGTGTCTGGTGTTGATGACTTGCAATTATCTAACTGCTGCTTCTGTCAAAAGCCAGTGCTTGTTTAGCATTTATTTGCACCTTGTTCTTTCCTCAGACCTCTAATTTCAGAGTAGGGTTAAGGAGGGCTAAGCTTCCCTCCGAGATCTATTCTTGGGCTCCAGACAAGATGCTAGACCTTAGCACCAATGAGCAGGTTTGTGGTAACAGTATCTGGGGAAAAGCAAAGCTGTGGCTGAAAGGTTCTTCTAATGTGCTATCTCCCCTCACTCCCATTCTTTCAAATAGACCAAATCATCACCACTCATAAAATGTTATCACTTAATAAAAAAATAATAAATAAAAAATGCTCTTTTCGTTAATATAAAAATGTTTTTTCTGTGTTAAAAAATACATTTCAGGCTCGGCGCCTGTGGCTCAACGGGCTAAGGCGCCAGCCACGTACACCTGAGCTGCCAGGTTCAAATCCAGCCTGGGCCTACCAAACAACAATGACGGCTACAACCAAGAAATGGCTGGGCGTTGTGGCGGGTGCCTGTAGTCCCAGCTACTTGGGAGGTGGAGGCAGGAGACTCGCTTGAGCCCAGGAATTGGAGGTTGCTGTGAGCTGTGATGCTACAGCACTCTATTCAGGATGACAGCTTGAGACTCAGTCTCAAAAAAAAAAAAATTCATCCAAAGTCAAGAATATGTTAGTGAATCAATCTTCCATATTATTTGGTACATAACTTTATGGAAAATGGGCTGATCCTTCAGAATATGAAGTAATAGAATTCATTAATAAGAACAAAATTACTA
>CAUYON010042169.1:0-42343 GCA_963573935.1 Arctocebus calabarensis
CTCTGTCTCAAAAAAAAAAAAGAAAGGAACATTACTCATTTCTTATGTTTAAAACAAAAATCATTCTACCTGCCTTCACACATCAGCACCCTTAACTCTACATCCTAAAACTCCTTGTACCACCCAGGCTGATTGACAGGGCAGCACTCTTCCTCTATATCCCCCTCCTGCTTTCACCTTCACAGGAGGCCATTGTAAGTAACTATTCCTAAGTGCTTTTCCTACCACTAGTGAGAAATTTGTGGGAGCTCCAAGGAAGTAGGAGTATCCATTAGTCTTTCCCTGTCTCTAGTAAACTTGTAGAGTGAAAACCTTTCATCCCAAAGCCTCTAGGTCCAAGTTGAAGTCATCCACTAAGCTGGGTCAGGCCCATTTTTGCTAACCTTTGGGGATGGTCTGGGTTGCTTATGATTTTGCTGCACGCAAAAGACGTGATCTCTGTTCTCTTGTGCCTTTTCCACTTCCTTTACAGTAGCAAGGCTCTACCCCTTGTCTGTCTGTGGCTGAGCCTTTACTTGAGTTGTGATCCGTGACCCCAAAGGCTTTGCTATCCAGGGTTTCTGAACTGAAATCGCCCCACTTCTCTCTAGGGTCAATGATGGGAAGCCAGACTGGCTTGGTTGCTGTCAACATGTCAGTAAATCCCTTAGTACCCGAGGCACACAATGCTAAGATTGTAGGGAGCCAGCCTGGGGACGGGGATTTATTGCCTTCTCAAGAAGTAGAATTGTTTGGGAGCCTATGGAGAGCCTTTAATTCGGCTGCTATGAGCCCCAGCCTGGCCTGTCCGAAAACTCTAGGATCAGCTCAGGCCCCAAGACCACTTCCTGATTGGGACAATGATCTTTTCTCCTGCCAAACCACAGGGGCTTGGCTGGCCTTCAGAGCTGCCATCTCCGGCTATTTTTATTTATTTATTTTTTAACTTTTATTATGAGGATTTCAAACACAAAATGAATATAGAAAGAAAAATACCCCTCGTTCCCATCATACAGCTTCAAAAATTATCAAAATAATACCAATATTGTATCATCGACCCACTACGTACTTTTTTTTTTCATGGAAAGATATAATTGTTGAGAGAAAAAGTAGATTACAAAACAGCGTATCCAGGATGGACTCTTTTAATAAAGGATAATCTGAGTCTCTTCAGGATTCACCTTTTGCTTACAGTGTCACATTAAAATTAAACCACGGTATATGCTGGCCTAGTGCCTAGCTGTCTGTTTTTTGAGGCCACAGAATGTCCTTGGAGATGGGACAATAATTTGGAGCCAACTCTGAGTAAAGGAGCCAGCTTTCAGACTACAAGCCACAGTGTGGCTTTTGACTATTGCACTGACTTGTCATAGGGTGGCTACCCTGACAGACTCGAGAGAGGAGGGGAGAAGACAAATCTGGCCTGGTAGAACCCTATGCTGTGGAGGAACTAGGAAGGACCACAGCTCAGCAGAAGCGTCTCTAGGAGGCTTAACATGGTAGCAATCCCCAGGAGTGTACAGAACTTGACACTGAACAGCGTGGCGGTTTGGGAACAGTTCAGAACTGTGCTATGATGTCTTGTTCATTCGTTCGTACATTCAAACATTACTGAGCACCTACTTATGACACTTAGCTGCTTATGAGCTAGCCCTTGCTAGGGCAACAGAAATACTAAGGTGCCAAGAGCTCTTCCAGGAGCACAGATAGCCACCGATAATGGAAATATAATGTGATGAGGGTTGTGGCTGCCTAGATGGGGAGAAAGTAAATCTTCACTGAAGGTGGCTGAGTCTTAACTGATGGGGACAGACCATTTCTTTCTTTGTTTGTTTTTTTTTAGAGACAGAGTCTCATTTTGTCGCCCTTGGTAGAGTGCTGTGGTGTTGCAGCTCACAGCAACCTCCTCTTGCCTCAGCCTCCCGTAGCTGGGACTACAGGTGCCCACCACAACGCCCAGCTATTTCTTTGTTGCAGTTTGGCCGGGCTGGGTTCAAACCCGCCACCCTTGGTTTATGGGGCCAGCACCCTGCTCACTGAGCCACAGGCCCCGCCTGGGAACAGACAATTTCTTTTTTTTTTTTTTGAGACAGAGCCTCAAGCTGTTACTCTGGGTAGAGTGCCGTGGCATCACAGCTCACAGCAACCTCCAATTCCTGGGCTCAAGCGAGTCTCTTGCCTCCGCCTCCCAAGTAGCTGGGACTACAGGCGCCCGCCACAATGCCCGGCCATTTTTTAGGTTGCAGCTGTCATTGTTGTTTGGCGGGCCCGGGGGCTGGATTCGAACCCGTCAGCTCAGGTGTATGTGGCTGGCGCCTTAGCCTGTTGAGCCACAGGTGCCGAGCCAATAGGAGACTATTCTTACTTTAATGGCAGAACCAAGGGCAAATTCCCATCACTACCTAGAGCCTGGCACCGGATCTTGAGCAGCATTAGAGATGTGGACTATGTCATTCAAGAAAAAAATTGCTTCCTGAAGATTTTACAATAAGAAAGACAAAACTAAATATACTCAGACCTGATCCTGTATTTTCTTTGTTTTACTTTTTGGTATAGTCCCTAGAAAAACAAATTTGCCCTAGGACAGAAGCAACTGATGCCACATCTAGCGATGGCACAGAAAGGCACTCTTCACACACTTACCCACTGAAGCAGTGACTCATGAAATTCACAATGTGCTAAGACTTGGTGAGGAACGTTTCATATAAAATTAACATAAGCAAAAGGTTACTTGAGGGAACAGTGTACTACTTTTTTAGGTGACCCAGTTATGGCTAAATTTAGAAAGTTGGCAAGGCTGATTCTTCTCTTAAAAACAGATCTCACAGAAACATAAGATACTATGAAGCTTGGGGCCCATATTTTTGCTGGGGCATCAATCGTGAGTAGGGCCTCTTGAAAAAGCCAAACATTGTAAGTGTGTCTGGTTACCTCTGTTTGCCACTAAGATTACTGTTTCCTAGAGTGTGGTTTGTGAGAGAGAAACCAAAGGACAATTCAAACTACCAAAAAGCAAAACTTAAATAGAGTTTAAGTATGTGCCAACCATTATTTTAAGCATTATGAATATTTGTTCCTAAAATGACCCTATGAGGTGCTTACTATTATCATCACCATTTTATAGATGAAGAAACTCAAATAGAGAGAGGTTAAGTACCTTGCCACGGAGCTACACAACTAGCAAGTGGAAGAACTTGAATTAAAACAGGCCTTTTGGCTCCAGAATCTGTGTTCTGGATGCCAATATTGATTCTTAATGTTACATAATATTATTACACATAGTAAGAGAACATCTACATTTGTTTTTTGGCACTAATTTATAACTGTGAGAAGCAATGCATTGAAGTGGCTTAGCATGCTGACTGCAGAGCAAACTGGTCTAAATCCTGCATTCGGCTCCCATGAGTTAAGTTTTTCATAGGCTATCCAGTTACTGCTTCATGCTTCAGTTGCCTCATCTGGATGTTGGGTACAATAATAGATTCTCATTAGGTTTGGAGGAATAAATGGGCTAATAGCAATAAAGTACTCAAAGATTTCTTGAACAACTATTAATAGTCAATAATTGTCACTATTATTTTTTATTAAAAAAAAAGAAATACTATCCTGTCTCTGAGTTATAAAAGAAGTATAATAATTCAAATTGACTTCTGTGAAAAGGTATGTATAATCATAAGAATTGAAACCTTTCTATTTGATAGACTCTACATAAGGTCTCTGCTTTATAACTTGGGAAAGTCACTAAATTACTCTGAACTTCATTTTCCCCACCTGTAGAATGGGTTAACATACCACCGTCATAAGTGAGGTGAGAATTAATTCAGATAACATATATAAAAATATGGATAATCCAGTTCAGTAATTTGGTAGCACATAAGACTACCAGATTCCCCATCTTCCGTTTTTTAGGCTTGGATATCTTATTAGAGGATGTTGAGTAATTTTCCCAGACTCCAGCATCTTTTGCCAACCTGAAATGACTCATGGACCAGCAGCACTTAATTGACAGGCTTAAAGCAATCTCAATGCTTACGAATATTTTTAAGTTGTTCACAGGAATAACATTCGAAAACAATCTAAGTTTCCAGTAATAGGGTTCATGGTTGTTAAATACATGTTGAAATGTAGGTCATTTTAGGAAATAGTTTAAATTTTGGCTTTTAATCTAACAAGTCCACCTTTATAGATTTATCTATGTCATACTAATACTTGAATGCTTAGAAAGATAGATAATGTAAGAATTATCACTGTATTAATATTTGTAAAGGCGAACAGCTGGAAGTGATTCAGCATTTATTCAGTGGGGCATTGATTAAATATATAAGTGTTTAGGTACAGTGAGTTGGGAAGATGATATTTAAAGGGAAAACTTTTAATCATGTCTCTTCTGAATATTACTGGTAATGTTTGTTTTATTGCTTATGTTTTTGTATTTTCTAAATATTCTAGAATAAACATATTAAAATGGTCATCATTAATACTAATTATTATCTATAATGAGCATATATTCATTTGTAATATGAAAATAAATATTAAAAAAATATTTTTAGGAGAAATTTTTATGCTTTTGTTTTTATTCCTTAAATTTATTATGGAAAGTTTCAAACTTAATTAAAAGTACAGATAATAGTACAATGAATCACCATGAACATTTGACCTATATTAAATTTCCACAAATTCCCATCTAATCCTGTTTTATCTACATCACTCTTTTCTTCCCCTTATCCTATATTATTTTAAAGCAAATACCAGACATCATATACATCTAGACACATTTCTTATAACCTTGAATCCTTCAAATAAAGCACACATTAGGAAATAACAAAAAATGACAACTTCATCATTATTGTCATCACCATTAAGTCATAAAAGGTTCCAGACAGTGACCTAAACCAGAACTATCTGGGAAGAAAAGTCAAGTCATTTGCTGTGGCCTACAGTGAAAGATACAAAATCTATTTTATGACCGGGGATTGAAGGGGAGCAAGGCATAAGCCAATGATAGGGAGTGTGAATCACCAGGTCAATGGCAATCCCCTGCCCTAGGGCCTGCTGACAGTAGTAACCTTACCACCCACACCTTCAGTTCCTTTACCTAGCCAGTCCTGCTTTTATATATAGGTTCATCTGGGAAAGAAAGCATCTTGAGTGTGCAGCAATTGCCATTCTTTCCCAGACCAGCACCACAGTCATGTAGCCATTATGACCTTCCCTCCCATGCTCTTTACTCTTCCTGAAACATTCTCCTTCCATTCCCTACCAATTTCTTTACCTGGCTCTTCCTTCTACAGTTATCAGTTCAGGTGCCCTTATTCTAGAAAAATACCCTGACTCTTTAAGCCTGGATATGTGCAACCATTATGTGTCAGGTGTTAGTTACTGGTATGCTACATATATGTTTTATGTTCCCCCAAAGCATACGCCTCTAATTGCACTAATCACTCCCTATTCAAATTTGCTATTTACTTACTGATTTCTCAAACAATACTGTAAGATGTTTTTGAGCCAAGTACTATAAGTTATTTCGAGCTTTCTCCTCAGTACCAATCTAAAGTTTGATATATAGTTTGAGCTCAGCAAATGTTTCTTTTATTGTATGAGTAAATGAATGACAAGAATAGAAGACAGGAAGAAAAGATCCATGTGGCAATTCACATACTCTTAATACAGAAAACTAAAAAAAAAATACTAAGAAATAAAAGAAGCACTTAAAAGTGACTGAGTGACCCGAGCAGTTGTACTGAATATGGCTGATGGTACATGCAGATGGATAGAGGCAGTTCATGAGGCCCTGGGAAGCCTGATAGGGTCAGATGCTTGGAGAAGCTCAAAATTCTACTATTGTTCTCCTGCCTGAGACTCTTTGTGTTAAACTCTGATTATCACCCAAGTGCTGCTATACTATACTCTTTCTATCAGTGGCCCAAGTAATGATGCCTGGGAATCATTTTTCTAAAAAGTAGCTGGTCAAAATGCTATGCACATAATTTCACCTCTTAAGAAACTTATACAAAGGAAGAGTGACTACAAAGATTTTTCTATGCCATTCTTTATCCAGGAAAGATGCTTTTACCATTGGTCAATTCCAAAGAGAAAGCAAATAACATATAACACCTTATGCCCAAATTCTTTGCAATGTTGTTTACACACATGTACTAGCTAAATATTGAAAGCATCTAATTGCAGCAATGAGAATAGCTGACAGAATAATGATCCAATGGAATGATTATACTGAGTTTTTTTAAAGACATAATTTTTATTTTATAGCTTTATTTAAGTATATTTAAACATTTAAATATATAATTTATGAGTTTTGAGCTGTGTAAATACCTGTAAAATCATCAGTATAATCAAAATTAAGGACATATCTATTATTCTGAAAAATTTCCAGTGTGCTTTTGTTCTTTCCCTTCCAATTCTTCTCAACCTCAAGCAACCTGTCACTGAATATTATCTGAGATGTCTAGCATCTCACATAAATGGAAATATGCAGGGTGTGCTCTTTTTCTTGTTCTGGCTTTTGACATACTTATTTTGAGATTTATGCATGCTATTGAATTTAGCAATAATTAATTCTTTTCTGCTGCTGAAAATGGGAAATTGTAGCTAAATATATATTTCATAACAAAATACTCTTTATAAAATTTTACAAAATATTTACAAAGTATTCCCTAGGTGCTGGCCACTCCTTTATACTTGCGCGCATGCAGGCTCGCACACACACACACACACACACATAAAGTCTTCCATGCATGATGAACATGTTCCAAGATATCTGCTGTTATAATTTTTCCTATGGATGGCTCCATTTAGGACACCCTGTATTTCTAGTATATGGATACATCAAAATTTCTTTATCCAGGATAACCTATTGATGTCCATTTGGGCGTGTCTATAATTTTCCTATTACAAATATGTATAGCTGCTATTAATATGTTAGGTACAACTCTTTGTGGGTGTATATAGACATGTACATTCATTTCTCTTCAGTAAATACACAGGACTAGAATGACTGAGTTTTTAATAGATGATGTCTATGATTATGAAAATGAAAAAAAGATGTTTTTTTTATTTTTTTTTTGTGGTTTTTGACCAGGGCTGGGTTTGATCCCGCCACCTCCAGCATATGGGGCCGGAGCCTTACTCTTTGAGCCACAGGTGCTGCCCCAAAAGATGAAATATTTTAAAACCAGAGTGGCAGTTTAATTTTTGTGGTGCAACTATAGGTAATCTTTTTTCTATTATTTTATAAATATTTTGTTATATTTTTATTTTTTAAATAAAGGAATGAAGTGATAATATTTGATAAACAACTACTATATGTGTGTGTATGTACACACACACACATCTGTACAAACACATATTGCATCATTCCACTTTTTCTTTACAACAACTTTATAAGATCCTTCTTATGGGCTTAATTTCACAGATAGGTCAACCTGGAGTCAGAAAGATTAAGCCATTTGCCTAATACCCCATACCTGATGAGTCATGTGGCTGGGATTTCAGCTCGAGACTATCCAGGGCCAAAAGATTTTTCTTTCTAATATATTATGTAAATTTTTAATCAGAGATAGCATCTCATACATCTTTAAAAAGTGTGGTATGTAGATGAAACATGAATTTCTGAATGCAAGTATAAAATGATCAAGATTCTATTGAACAAGTTTGTACTGCACTTTATAATGTAGTTGGGCTGATCGAGAACACTGCGAAACTCTGGGGACTGGCTTGATCTAATTTGAAATCCTCCTAGCAACATTATAAGGACAATTGCTCTCTCAAGGCACCAAGACTTCACACAATGTTCAGGATAACCAAACTAGGAAAGAAATATGGGTATTTTATACATAATATATACCATCATACCCTTTTAAAAGACCAGATAATAGAAAAAGAATCTCTGTGATCTAAGTCATCAAACAGAAGCTCAGTTGTGGGCAAGCCTTCCCTAAAATTTCAGTCTAGGCCAATACTCCAAACCAGGTTCCTTCAGAGTGGGGAATTACTCATTCTTCCGTGTCTGAGCTCCTCAACTTGGGCAAGGTACTGAACACTTTCTGAGATCTGCTTTCTTCAACTTTAAAGTGGAGAAAATGGTTTGTATAGAAAGAATTGATTTTGAGGACTAATTGAAAGAATACATGTAATAGTAACCATGGTGCCCTACACAATATTAAGCACTCACTAAATGTTAGCTACTGCTATTATTGCCATAGTTGTTTTTGATAAATTCCACAGTCTCAATGGCTAAATGATGAGAAGAGAAGGATACAGAATATAAGCTTTTAATCATTCTTTGGAAATCTTCAATCTTTTCTAGAACCTACTACTCTAATATTTGCTATCTTGAGCCACTAAAAATATGATGAGAAAAAGCAGCTCATGATCACACATCAGCAGCTGTGATATACTCACATCAAGAACATATTCTGAGGTTGAAATAACATGAGAAGACCACAAAGTTTGAGTACGTCCCTTAATTTTACAGTGCCTCTCTATCTTCATGTTCAAAAATGGACTCTTGTCTGCCTATGCCTTTCATAGCAATGGGTGGTCAGATGAAGTAAGACATATGAACACATTTGATCACCTGTAAGAACTCTGGATAGTTTCAGATAAAGCGTGGGAGGGGAACTATCACTGTACATTATTCTATCATTGATCAATTTTTTTCAACAAATATATTTTGAATGCTTATTATATAGCTGGAATTGTGCCAGATAGGATCATTAAAAAAGAAAAGTGGGCATTGGCTCATAAAGGGAAGTGCACTTATAAATAAGCCACTGTTAAGATTTGATAGAGAATGACAAAGGCTGGGATCACTGGGAAAATAAAGATCTTTGGAGAGAAGCAGAGAAGGTCAGCAATGACTTCATGAAAAAGATACTGTTAGAGGTGACACTGTAGCATAAGCAAGCGGAAGAAAAACCAGTGAAAACAAAACAAGAAAGATGTGAAAGCTGACACATTTGTGGATGAGGTGAAAGGAGAATGATTAAAATCAAGGTCAGAGAGGCAAGGAGAAGACAGATCCTGATTCGTCTATAGACAATAGAGTGTTTGAATTTTAACTCACACAATGAAAAGGAACAGGTTTTATATAATATAGAAAGCAGGTTAAATGTGCATTTGTAACAATATTTGTCAGTAACATGAACTGTAATCAGGGAGGCCACTTGGTTTAGTATCAGACAAGTAGGTGCTAACTAGCTAATGAAATCACACACACACACACACACACACGTACCTGGTTTTATTATCCTTAAAACACCTCCCTGTCTACTTAACAAAGCTGTTAAACTAAACAAAATCATCGTGAGGTTAATGACCAAATGAGTTTTATAAGATAAAAAACACTGTAGAAGATGTGTAATCATTGTTGTTCTGTTGTTTTGCAATCTGACCTTCTGGACAATCAATTCAGCTACAGGAGTTCAATAAAATGCATCATAATCTACATCTGCTATTTCAGGACTTTCAAAATAGCCGTAGGAGCCCTACCACGGTTCCTCATTTTTCAGGAGTTAAATCCAATAGGAAGAAAATAAACATAACTGATAGAACTATTAAGTGAAAGCCACATTTAATTATTCAGCCAAGCACTCAAACACCCAATTCATAAGGATGATACAAGTAAAAAGGAATATTTTTCCCTTGATTTGTCCTGTCATTTCTAATTGCCGTGGGTGACAGATGCACGAGATCTATGAAAAGTATTAAGTGTCATAACTATTTCTGGGGTGGAAAAAACAATGAAAACTATGTGTATCTTCAGATTTATTTGATGGATTAAATAGCTACAGAAAAACAAGAGAAATTTGATTTAGAAAAGTGATATTGATCAATATCTAACATAGACAACATACATATAGTAGGCCATCAATAAATACCAACATGGAAAGAAAGAGAGTCACTACAACCATCTAACCCTCCCTAATTACTGTGCTTGCCATGTAAAATGTTAGTTGAAAAGTGTATGGAAATATTTGCTGAAAAAGGGTTTTATTTTTCTAGGTAGTTAATAATTGTTCTACATTTTAGATGAACAATATATTCTTTCAATAAGGTAATGTTAACTGAATTTGTCATTCAGAAAGAAGGTTAACAATTATCTTTCTTTGGGCACAGTTATTAGCTATATAGGTATTGTATCCATGCTGAGTAGATTATTCCAGCACAGGAGGTGAAGGAGTCTTCATCTCTTACTCTCTTCCATTGCCCTCAGATTGGACCGTCTAGTTGCAGGAACAAAAGCTCAGGGCTCTCTCTGATTCTGCATTATGATGAGTTGTATAATTATTTTATTATATATTCAACATAAATAAATATATATAAATACATATTTATATATTATCATAAATATATATATTTTATTATATATTACAATGTAATGATAATAGAAATGAAGACACAATAAATGCAATGCACCTGAGTCATCCTCAAAATATTCCCCATTTCTGGTCCATGAAAAATTTATCTTGAAACTGGTCCCTGGTGCCTAAAAGATTGAGGACTGTTCATCCAGTAGATTAATTAATTAAATGTTCTTGTAAAATCACACAGTGATGATGTGTTAAAGTGAAAAGAGTCCTAGATTTGAAGTCAGGAAACCCACAATATAGTTTACTACTGCTAGTTGGCTGTATAATTTTTATTCTACTTAAGCTCTGAGAATCAGTGTCTCATCTTGTCTAAGTAGTACTCTTATTATAAAGATAAATGAAATCATATTTGAGAAAGTGCTTAGTAAAGCAAAAAACATAACCCAAGTTTAAGGCATTTGAGTTTTCATTATTGTTAATTTCTTTTAAAAATTGACGGGAAACTGTTTCTTCATTTTCCAATGAGTAAACTAAAGCACAGAAAACTTAAATAATTTTTTTAAAGAAATATTGCTAGAAATATGAGTCAGAACTCATTGTCCAGTTCCAATTCCCCCTCCTCCATTCCCTTTATTTATGTTGTCATTCAGTCAATAAACATTGGAGTATTTGCGTGGTCATGTAATTCATCATCCAAAATGAATGCACAATGAAAAGCATTCTTAATAAGCACACTAGAATAAAAAGGTGAATGCCAGGATTCTCCTGGCAACTCAAGACACATGTACCCTAAATATTTTACACTGAAATCAAGTAATAAACAAGAAACAGCCTTTGTTCCCAAAGCCTACTAGAAAAAAATGGGCAAAAACGGGCAAAGAAAGTAATGCAGTGTTGTAAAAGCTGAAATAGGTACATGTAGATTGTTATTGAATTTGAAAAAGGAGTACTTTAATTATTCTTTAGGGTCTAAGAAACACTTAAAAGAGAAAATGATCTCTGTACTGAAATTTAAGGGCTGATGTATCCTGAGAGGAAAGTAGTAAAAAGCATCTAAATCAACATAAAAAGTGACTTTTGCAAGTCTAGTGTACACAGGGAATTATAAATATTTTGGTGTAAGTAGAGTATATATGGTTGAGTAGGGGGAAAGGAGTTTGGAAAGGTTGGAAGAGACTGATCCTGAGCCTTGATGCTTTTGGTAAAGAGATGTGCTTAATCCGGGGGGCTATTGTTGTATTTTTAAGCAGGAAAGCAACATAATCAAAATCTGCGTTAGTATGATCCCACTTCCATCATCCCAGCACAAAAGCCCTAAATCTAGTGGGCCCACCTGCTGAAATAAATCAATGTTTTTAAATAACTTTTAAACATCACACTTTCAATGAATCAGCCATGCAAAAATGTTAAAAAAGAAAATCAGCAAGACCAAAACAAATAACAAAAAAGCAAAATTCCATCAACTAAAACCAGAAAAGTGTGCTGTAGGAAAATGAAAGACAAGACCCCGTGAGAAAAATATGTTGAGGCCTGAGATCAGAGAACTAAGAATCTAAAATTATAATAAGAAGGACACTCAAAAGAGACCAAAGTGATCCCAATTCAGAACAATCCTTTGACTGAGTTCAAAAACAAAATTTAATCCTCTACAGAAATAAAAACATCCCCTTGCTGACCCTTTAAATTCCCACTAAGTTCAGCAAAAATATGAGGTCACCATTATGAAAATATAATGCAGACTACCATAAGTAAGAAAGTACAGAAATAACAATAGATTTAGACTTGCAAGGACTTCATATATTAAAATTATCAGGCACATAAAGACTTCATATATTAAAATTATCAGGCACATAAAATAACTGTACAAAATGTATAAGTAATATAGAAAACATAAGAAAATATTAACAAATGTCAAGAAATCTACTCTCCAAGAGTAAGAATATGAGACCTTACTCATTAATAGATGGGGTAGGTAAAAATTTAGTGAAGGTAGAGAATATTTGAAAAACAACTAGTAAACTTGACCCAATGAATACAGTCAAAAATGTGCATCCAATATTTAAAGAGCACACATTTTGCTCAAGCAAACAAGAAATATTGACAGAATATTGACCACATTTTACACTAAAAAATTTCAAAAACTAGTTATATAATGTTTTGGCATATTATTTTATTAAATTAGAAATTATTAATAGAAAAAATATTCTTCTAGAAGTTAAAATATATATTTCTAAGTACTCCTGGCTCAAACAAATCATAAATCTTTACAAATAGTTGGATTTGAATGCCAATTAAAATATTGCATGTCAAATGTCATATAATGCCAATGTACCTAAAGTATTTTGAGAGAAATTAATATTAAGAAAAAAAGAAAAAGAGACGGAAGGAATAGTAAATGTCTTATGCTAGGGATACAAAGCTGGTTTAACTCTCACATCTCGATCAATGTAATTAATCACATAAATAGAATAAGGAAGAAAAATTCTATGATCCTCTCAATAGACAGAGGTGAGAAAAAGATAACTATTCATTATCAGCAACAAAAACAACAACAACAAAATTACCTGATGGAAAATTTACAGAAGTTTTTCAAAATTAAAAAAAAACCATAAGACTATACTGAAAGATAATTAGAGATTTAAATAAATGCCAACGCAGTCCATATTTATTAACAGGAAGACTCAAAATCAGGGGAAGTCAATCTTCCTAAATTATAGGTTCAAACATTCCAGTGATAAAACTAGTAGTAACATTCCAAGTCCACCTAAAATGCACATGAAATGTCATTTGCAGCAATGTGGATAGAACTGGAGACCATTATCCTAAGTGAAGTATCTCAAGAATGGAAAACCACACAACATGTTCTCATTAATAAGAGGGAGGGGGACACATAGGCACAAAGTGATACAAAGGGCATGAGAAGGGAGGAGACTAAGAGGGTGGGTGTGAGAAAAAACTTAACCTATTGGGTATAATGAACACCATTCTGGTGATGAGCACACCGAAAACTCTGCCTTAAGGATTGCATGAGATATACATGTAATAAAAACACTTGCACCCCCTTAATTATCATTTTGAAATTAAAAATTTTATAAAGGAAAAAAATGAAATGATTTCAGTTCAAAAAAATAATAAAAAGTAAAACTGAAGTATAGCTAAGACACTATTAAGGAAAAAATATAGAATAATTTGATCTAATACATACCATAATTTATTATAAAAATATGAATTTGGCACAAAGATAAAGAAGGAGACCAATTAAACAGAACAGAGAACACAAAAATAGACTTATACAATATAAAAAATATGATACAGGAAGGAGTACTACAGATATGTAGGGGAAGAAGAAAGGAATGCTATTTAGTAAATAGCACTATGACAATTATTTAGGAGAAAGAACACAAAAAAATCAACACCAGACCTATTAAATATAAAAAAGAAAAGTTATGGTATTCTCTCTTTGTAATAGTGGGGGTAGAAAAATTACCTAAACATACAGAGAATCGACTTTAGAGAAATAATCAGTACTTTTGATTATATTAAAGTCAAAAACTCATTCTACAAAGTGGTAGAAGATATCTTGAACACCTACGATCAGTAATAGACAAGTATTCAGAAAATATGAAGAACTTTAAGAAATCAATTAGAAAAAAGCAATGCCATATTGATATAGGCAAATGCATTCAACCATCATTGTGTGTAAGCAGAAACATAAATGTTCAATAAACATGTTAAAAATATTTAAAAATATTCTTCCTCCAGAAAATGCAAAGTAGGAGTCCATGACATTTTTGTACCTGATAAATGGAGCAAAAAATAAAATGTCTGCTAAAATTTTGTATTGATGATGATAATATGAACAATGCAACCCTAAACACTGCTGGCAGGAATATGAATTGGCACAGCTATGGAAAACATGTTGATGGTAGCTTGTAAAATTGAAGAGGTGAAAATCATATGGTCCAATAATTCCAATCCTAGAGAGTCAATTGCATACAGGTACCATGAAATATGTACAAGAATAACTTTCTGCATTGTTTATATAAGCAAGGATTGAATACAATTCAAATATCCAGTAGGTGGAGAATGGATAAATAAAGGAATGATATTTCACATAAAGAAATAGTGTTTAGCAGTATTATATACTGCTACACACAACAACATAAACTACTTTTTAGCAGTGTTATATACTACTACACACAACAACATAAACTACTGTTTAGCAGTATTATATACTACTACACACAACAACATAAACTACTTTTTAAAAAAATACCGAATGAGATGAGCCAGTTGCAGAAGAAAAATAGAAATAGAATGGAAATATCGTGGAAATAGAATGTGGGAATAGCATATAGCAACACTAAAGACATTAGTGTTGATTTAATTCTAATTGAATTAGAACCCCTCTTGGAAGAAGGGTTCATGATGTATGTTTTATTATATATAAAAAAGTGAAATATTATATATGTGTGAAATATAATATGTATTATATATTAATTATATGTGTGAAATATGTTATATATATTCATATATATATATGTATTATACATATATAATATATTTCACACATACAATTAATATAACATATATATGTATATGATATATAAAATATATAGATATATAAGCATATGAATAATATATTTCACCTATATATTTTAATTTTCAAATATTACATACTAAAAGTATGAAAGTCTTTATAGAAAACATACAGCATAGAAAAATTACTATATAAATATATATGTGAAATATATTATATATGACTGTATTTACATATATAAATATATTATATGTGAACAACATATATAATATATTTCAGATATATATGTTAGTTATCAAATATTACATACTAAAAGTATGAAAGTATCTTTATAGAAAGCATTCAGCATAGAAAAATTACTATATAAATATATATGTGAAATATATATTATATGAATATATACATATATAAATATGTTATATGTGAATAACATATATAATACATTTCAGATATATATTTTAGCTATCAAATATTACATACTAAAAGTATGAAAGTATCTTTATAGAAAACATTCAGCATAGAAAAATTACTCTGGCTGTTGTGAGAATAATGAATTGGAGTAGAGAAAGACTGGAGGCAGGGGATTAATTAGGAGCTTACTGTCATGCTGAAAAAAACAGTGTTTTCAGCTAAGCAGTGGCATGAGTATGGAGAAAGTATGAATGGATTTCCCTAACGAGTGGGATCATTGAATTGTTGACTCATGTTTTGGCTTGAAAAGCAAATGAGCCTCCTATGTATGCCTTGTTGGTTCATTTACTCATTAAATCAAATATTTATGGGGAGTCAAAATTAACTTAAGCACATAGAAAAACTTGCTAAGAGGTCTCCAATAAGTGTTCAGGGAGAAATAAATATGCAAACAGTTTGGAAGAAGACTAAAAGCTGACGCTGCTGACTGATTCACTAACTGGTTGGTTAGTTCCTACTATGGACGTTTGTAATTAGTTGGGCAAAGTGAGAGTCAGGGCAAGTAGGCATCTGGGGATCTTAAACTGACCAGTATCAGTAAGAACTGTGTCCTAGGAAGACTATGAGGGTGAGAGAATGTTGATGCTTGGGGGAAGGGAAGAGGGAGGGGCTTATTTACTCAGAACACTGCCAAGCAGAAAATAATCAGCACATAGTGTAGGTAAGCAATTTCTATCTACCTTTGAGGAAGCACAGGTAAGTTAACAGAACATTAACTTGAAGAAGTTAGTAAAACATTAATAGATTAATAGAAAATTATTTTTTCAGGACTTATGGAGACAAATGAATCTCAAACTTTATTGTGCATAGAGATCACCTGGGAATCTTACACAAATGTAGTTTCTGGTTTCGAGTCTCTGGCATGGGTGTTAGGATTCAGCCTTTTTTCTTGCCCTCTTTTATTATTTGTATAAATGTAAGTGTATAGCACAATTGTATTGCATGGGTATTTCACACCTGAAAAATATACAGTGTACTCCTTTAGTGATTTCTTACCATCCGCCTCCTCCCCTGAAATCTCATCGTCTGCAGCAAGGTAGATGGAACTAGAGGCCATTCTGAAACATTTCAGAAACAGAGTCAAATCCTCGTGTTCTCACTTATAAGTGGGAGCTAAATAATGAGTGCACAGGGACTTAGGGCATGGAATGGTAGACATTGTATAAGAATTCTTTGAAGCTGTTTTTAGACTCTTTAAGGGTCAATAAGTAAGTGAAAATGTATCGATCCTTTTTCCCACATTCCATATCCTAGAGCATTCTTTGATACTTTACCACTTAACAGTTTGTCCGCAGAGAATGGGCTGCTTTGTATTTAGGAATTCTGGTACAATGCAATCTTTGGATAAGTCAGAATTATTGAGGGCAGAAAAGTGTCTTCCTTACTGTCAGAGAAAAACATTTAATTTTCTAGTACCTTTATCCTGAATGACTTTTCTCCCTTCTAGCATCTTTGATAGATAAATTGGTATAATTTCCAGCTTGCCACCAGAAAATGTCTTTCTTGACAGGAGTGCATGACTGCACAGCATTCTTGACAGAAGCACACGTTTACTAATATCGGGGAGAATGAGGGGGACCAGGCTGATCACAAGGGTTCTTGAATGTGAAAGCCAGAAGATGCCAAATTCCTTCATGAGAATTTGATCCTACATTGGACAGAAGGCTTCATACATCAGTCCTGATCACTGAGTAACACCAACTTGTGCACATATTTATCTGAGAGAGAAAGAGACCAGCAACATGTGCTAGGTGCTTCATGGGTCAAGGGAGAACATTACCAGAGGCCTCACAGCAAAGGAGACTATTTAGCTTGCAACTGAAGGATGTGAGCACTCTATGTAAGTTGGAATGGGTATCCTAGTCAGAGGAAATGGCACAAGGAAAACCTTGTATGTAGGCTCGGCGCCCGTAGCACAGTGGTTATGGTGCCAGCCACATACATCAAGGCTGGTGGGTTCGAACCCAGCCCAAGCCAAGTAAACAACAATAACAACTGCAACAAAAAATAGCCAGGTGTTGTGGTGGGTGCCTGTAGTCCTGGTTACTTGGGAGACTGTGGTATGAGAACCACTTAAGCCCAAGAGTTTGTGGTTGTTCTGAGCTGTAACGCCACTGCACTCTACCAAGGCTAACATTGTAAGACTCTGTCTCAAAACAAAACAAAACAAAGCAAAAAAACCTTACATGTTGTCACAGAATGAGGAAAGATTTAGTATGTCCATAGCATAGAATTAACTGAAGAACCAAAAGGTAGATCAAGACCCAGACTTGAAAAGATTTGAATGACATGCACGTTCTAGTCCTAGTTTACAGGAGATGGAGGATATTGGCCCTTCTGATACCTCTTCAAAGCTCTTTCAAATCTATGTTGTTACAAGAGAATCTTAGGGGATAAACCAATCTCTGAATATTCTGTTACTGTAGTATTATTCGTGTCTACTACATCCTTTGTAATCCTAACGCCCTCTCAGCTAGTTCAGGTCCTTATTAACTCTGAACTCCTGACTCAACTTTGTATCAAGTACCTCTGCTTTCTAATTCATACCAAGTGTATGCAGAGTATTCTCCAAACACCACTCTTTGATTTCACTGTTCTTAAGTTTACCAGTTGGAGGGCTTCCTATTGATGACTGGCTATCTCCCAGCTAACTTAGTTCTAAAGCTTTCCTGCCTACATTTATGTCATTTCTTCCACCCTGTGGAGGATGATCAATGTGATGACCCCGTTCTTTCACAAGAGAGGACTAGGAGGCTTTCTGATCTCCCCAACAACAAAACCATGCTCCCCATATTCTATTCATTAAAGCTCCATTTAAGAAAAATTCATTTCATGAAATCTCCCCTGATCTTTCCTGCTAGATATAATAACAATCACCAGTCTTTGTATAGCATTTTCTAGCTTGTACAACATTTTATAGCTTGTGTGGCACTTAAGTCTTTGGAAGTATGGAAGAGATAGAGTAAGAATATTATTATCAATTTTTATAGATCAGAAAATGATTGGAGAGGTTCAATGACTTAGTGTGAACTGTAGTTATTCTGACTCTAAATCTTATGTTCTAAACTCTATGCATCTTTCTTCTCTGTTTGAATTCTTAAGGAATATTAACTACAATATTTTATCTCAATTACTTGTTTTTAATATAATATGCACACATTATACTTAATAAACAAATGTAGTGTCCTAATTCAAATGATTAGACCAATCTGAAATAGACTTTCTTCTTCCTAATTCTCATAGGATATATATGGCCTTTCCACCATAACAGGAACACTTTTTTCTCCCCAGGTGTTATGCAATTGCCTGAAGATTGAGTGTATGTGACATTGTATTGTAACTCATTTGATAAACCTGGCAGTATTATCTTCAAGGTCCCCAAATAGTCTAGTGACTACAGTACATTCATCTTGGTATCCTCAGAGCCTAGCTAAGTGCTCACACAGTAGGCACTTAGGGAGTATTTGCTGAGATGCTTAATAGAATAGTGGACTGTGACAGATAATCTTTGAATAATCTGGGCTATGACCAGACATCAATGTGTTTATGGGTCAAAGATGGGGAAAGAGATCAGGAGACAATAGCTAGGTTCTACAAATTTTCTTATTTTTTCCAAAAGCTTAGTGAAGTTCAGTGTGTGTGTATTCTTGTTATTTATACTGTGCCTTTGTATACAAGAATATGAGCCATTAGGAGTGCCACCATAACCTTCTTCCTATCATGACTACTACTGCTATCATTGTCACTACACCACTTTATCTACAACTAATTCTAAACTGAGGTGATAATATATTAGTTTAAGGAGTTACTTCAATAATTAAAATGATGCATACAAAGCTTTACATACTGTCTAGAATATAGTAAACATCTAACAACTGATTGCTATCATAATATGATTATTCTATTATTTTTATAACTGTCATCACAACTTTTAAAATGACCACCACAGATAGCTCCTATTAAGAATTCCCACATACTAAGCACATGTTGCTCAGGTCATGTATAAAGTCTATCACGTACATTATTGTTAATCCTCACATCAATCCTACAAATGTTGTCATTGTCACTCCCATTTAACAGAAACTAAGGAATAGAGATTTGCTCATCAACTCTCACCCATAATATCCTTTCCCTTACTGGTCATTATTATTGTTAGTGACATCACAGGTCACACAGTACATGTACTTCCCTCTGACTCATATTACTCCCTCATCTTAGAAGACCCTGATAAAATTCTCTAACTATAATTACTCCCTACAAGGAATGCAAACTTTCATTGATATCAAAGCCCTGAAAAATTTGGAGAATGTATCATCTAATTTAATTTCAACCCTCCTCAAGCCAGGGCATAACGAGAGACTTCTTTCATTCCTGGCAACTGCACAAGAAACTGGAAACAGCAACATGACTGGATTCCAAAATCATCTGCTCTAATTTTTCTGTACAAGCTGCTTCTGCATTACTTATGACTAGCTCCCATCAAGACTGGGATAATTATGTTATTTCCCGATTCAATGTTACTTTATAAGTGTCACCTAGACATCAAATCAAGTTGGGAGTTTCTTCTGAGAACATTTGCTTGTAACTTCCAAGTACTCTGAGAACACAATCTCCTAACTAAAAGCCAGACTTCATTTCAATTGGAAGAAAATAATAAAAATACTGTAACTACAGAGAGAAATACATTTGGCCTATTTTACCTTCACTCAAGACCCAAGTGGCAGACATCTTCCTAAAAAATATCAATATGTAGAAAATGTGAAGTCTGAAGTTATGCGAAGTTTTGAATATTTTTTCTTGATTCATGAACGTACACATTTCCCATGACCAGCCAGTCCACAGTTTATCATGTGGAATAAAACCATGTAATTTAGAAAGGCTAGCTAGTTATTTAGATTATAAGAGAAAAATCATAGGCAGGGTCCATTAATCCTATCAATAATTTCTCTTTTCTCATACATTTTAAATGTAAAACTTAATGGGATCTTTAAGTTAGGGATAAAGAATTAGGTGTCCAGCATAGAATCTATTTTTCTTTGTCTTCATTACCATTGTCATTATCATCCTTATCATAATTACGATAGTAACTACTATTACTTTTTTAAGGGCCAACTACTTCAAGACTAGTTTGGGTGATTTAGATGCATTATCTTTATTTTTTTTTTCTTGAGACAGAGTCTCACTCTGTTTGTTGCTTAGGCTAGGGTATTGTGGCCTCAACACAAGGGTATTGCAACCTCAGACTCCAGGGTTCAAGTGATCACCCTGGCTCAGACCCCAAAGTAGCTAGGACTATAGATGTCCACCACAATGCCCAGATAATTTTTTGTACAGAGCAGGTCTTGTTCCTGCTCAGGCTCGTCTCGAACTCCTGAGATTAAGCGATCCTCCTGCCATGTACTCATAGAGGGTTAGGATTAGAGGTGTGACACCACGCCTGGCTGGCATTATCTTTTATTATAAGAACTATTTAAGGCAGATGTGTTGCCCTGCATTAAATAATATGGCTCTCTTTCAACTGTACTAGAAGTTCTTAAAAGAACATACATATAACTCATCAGTGGTTTCTAAATTTATATTGTGGGTAGTAGGAGGCAGATTATTCACCACAGGAGACCTTATCTCTAGTACTCCCAACAACAATGTCCTAGGCAGAATTCTTCTTTACTTCAGGACGCATTTCTGACCCTTGAAGACTGAGGTGAGAGGGAAGCCATTGGTCTCCTGCCCATCAATGGGAAAGTCCACTGTATCTGGAATCCTCCTCCACATCATTGATTCATCCAGAAATGTGCACATTGCAAAGCATGTGGGACCTGGGGCGGGAAGTTGGTGGTGCCAGTCATTGCCCATGACTCAGAGGTCTGAAGGCAGCAGAACTTTCTGATACGTCAGGCTGAAAAATAGTTTAGCCTAAAACTGAGAGGAAAAAAAAGATCATATCTTTATACACTCTTAAAACATGAAAAAGGCACTGCTTAGAGAACCAGAAACGAGGATCAGGGTACAGAGAAAGGCAGTCAGGCCTGGACTAGCAGGGAGGAGCTGTGGGAGTGGGGAGGGCACAAGGGCAGCAAGACCCAAGTACTACCAAGGTTGTCTAAGTGCTGCTCCTGAAGCACATTCTCTTCCACACTTGTTAGCTCTGTGTGGAGCCCAAGTGAGTCATTAGTTACACATTCAAAATATCTAGAACCAGCATATCAGCAAACTAACAGTGGTCATTTCAGAAACATTCACTTTAAACCCAAGGCTATGCACAACCGTCTATCAACAGTGTTGCGTGTTATCCATATATTTTGTTTGGGTACCATTTACCAGAAGTAAGTTGAATGCAAGGCTTCTTGAACACACTCAAAAAAAAATTCTAACTCCATTTGTTAACTTTTGTTTTGTTTTGCTTTTTCATTAGATCATAACTGTATACATTACTACATTTGTGGCATACAATGTGCTGACTATACATACAATCTAGAATGTTCACATCAAACTGGTCAATATATCATTTACTTCACTTATTCTTAAAGAATTTACAAAATTTAGCATGGAAATTAAATTAGCACCTCAGTGTGTAATACTACATAATTCTAATATTGTAAATAAACATATTTTGTAGCATTCTCTCCAGAGTACTATAGCAGAAATTTCAATAAAGCGTTGCACCTAAAAGTGTTAATATAGGCTGTAGAGAAAGAAAGACCCGTGTGTGAATCTTGCCTCTTGCCAGATGATAGCTATGTGATGATTACTTGATCTCCCAAAGGTTCAAATACTTCTTCTAAAAAATGAGGAGCTATGCATAACTTCCCAAGGGACTACTGGGAATATTAATTAGCATAATACATGTGAAACTCCTAAGACAGTGCCTGGCACACAGCAGGAACTTAATAGTCCTCCTTTAGAATCAATGATCCAGTATTGCCAAGACATTATTCTCTGGTTACTCCAAGATCGACTTTTACTGTGCACCTAATGTGCAGAAGCACTATATAGCATGCTGGAAATGTAAACAAAATAAATAAAGTTATAATCTCTTCCCTTGAAGGATTTAAACTTTTTTTAAAGAACTTTTAAACTTATTTAAAGTTCCTTGACAAAACTGACTCTTGAACAAATTGTTGATTCAAAACTCTTTTAGTGAAGTAGTTAATAACTCAACCGCATTCCAAATTATCCTAGAATATCTCTTGGTCTTCATCTATCAGTATCAACTCTATCAGGTACTCTTACTATGAGGTATATGTAAAGTTCTTTGAATTTGATGTGGTTTTGCTCGTCTTTATGCCTTCCCATATGCTACATGGAAGCACCTTACCACCAGGTGTGCCCACCTGGGTATAGTTCAAGTCTTCCTCAGAGGCTTTCTCCAAACTTCCAGGCAATTTACAAAACCCTACCTCTTTGCTTTCATGGCAACCTAAATGAGTTTCTGTTTCAGAAGTTACTCAGTGGATTGGGAAAGAAGATGTCAGTTTTCTATCTGTCTTCTTTATAAAACAGATACTTACTGGAGGGCAAAGATCTTTTCTAATTCATATTTATATTTCCATGCTTAGCAAAGTGCCTGATGAATAGCTGGTGATCAATAACTGTTAAATGAATAATTGCATCAAATAATGAATGATCTGGTTGTAGTTGAAATGGAGAAAGAAAACAGATGACCAGGATTACCCAGCACACAAAGCAGGTTTTGTCTGTTCATTTGTCTAAAACAGCTCCCATAGTTTTCTGCATGAGGCCAAGTCTCTCTGACAAGAACATTTGGTATCCAAATTACATACTGCACAGCATGAATCCTTCCTTTCCTGCAACTGCCTGTTAATTATAGTGTCACCTTTGCTCTGTCTTTTCCTGAATCTTCTAATCCCTGAGATACAATAGCCAATTTTACTGAGGATTTTCTGAACTATATAAGCAGATTCTTCCCTCCCGTGTGAGACACACTTTTGTAAGAAGCAGAAGGAAAATCTATCTTCTCAGAGTTCAAAGGTAAGAAGAATTACAATATTATTAAAAATTATTTGAGGCTGAAAAAAATACTACACTTTCTCCCCCTTTTTCCTTTTTTGCATCAAATTGTAAAAACCAACCTGCTGTAGAGTGGCTGTGGAAATGCTAGGAGCTGTCACTGGAGACCAGAAGCATTTCCAGACTCCTGAAGCTGACAGCTCCTCGAAGCCTACTGGGAGATTCAACTGCTGAGTTCATTTGATCACCCTGGCAGGAGCGCCCAGGAAAAGTTTCTGTTCTTCATGTGAAAACTTTGAATATATCAACTTCTTCTTCGGGTTCTATTATTTAGCAAGAGTTCTGGCAATCCCTTTGTCATTCTCTATTTTCTGAGGCGTTATCTTGGGCACATCTTATTCATTTCTGTCCCCAGTCCCTAACTGAACTTGACAAAGCAAGCTCTCCCACATGCACCCACAAGCCTGGTGGGGGAATATGACTGAGAAAGAGAAAAGGGAAAAGGTAGGAGAATGAAGAGAGAGGGAAAAAGTTGTAGGGAGAGTTGATGACGGGGAGAAAGGAATGTGGAGGGAAAGAAGGAGGGAAAAAGAAAAGAAAGAGGGGAAAAGGAGAACAAATTCCTCATGACTTTTCTTCATAACCTTGCGACAGGCAGAGTCTTAAAATAAACAGAAAACACCTCCAAAATGTCCATAGTTACTGTGCATCAGCACGAAGCCCCTCTCTTGGAAGCTGGTGCCTCCTAAGGTCACTAGCGTGAGAAGAGATGTACCAGGTTTGTGTCCGCTTCCTTTCGGCTTGGCCTACTGCAGAAGACTGGCAGGCTCAAGTAATGAGTAGTATCCCTCAACCCTCTCCTTTATAGCTCTGTCAAAGAATCCTTACCACCAGCCCATGATCATCCCCTCTCTTCCCTGCTGCATGGTACTGACTATGGCGTCTGCAACTGACACAGCAGTTCAGCATTCAGCCTCAGCAGGTCTAGTGGTTTCTTAAAAGCCCCTGGGGTAGGAGAAGAAGGCAAAGAGCCAGAGTCTGAGGAAATAACTCAGAAGGGGCAATGGAGCCTTTATGAAAAGTGTTTGGAGAGTTTCTCTACCATGTTTTTAATCCTGAGGTTAGATTTGGGGTAATTCTTTTGCTACTCTCACTACTTCTTTCTTCGATGTAATTTCAGTCTAGGTACCCTTTGCATTGAAATTTGCTGGGCTTTTGACTACAGAGACTTCATTTTCTTAATAACATCTTTTAAACCATAATAATTTAAATGACATTTGTTATGTAATCAAAATCTGGAGGAATATAACAATAAGGACAATTTAAGAAACAAATGCATCATCTTATTTTTTAAGGATAGCTTTTGATAGTCTTTTTTCTTACGTATTGATGCATATATTTATTTCATGTTTTCTACCTGCTTTTAATAGCTGAAATTTTTCCTTTAATTAAAAATTCAAATCAAACAAAAAGGAAAAGAAAAAATAAATTCACCTCAATATAATTCTGATGGTTTAACTGTTCATATTTTAGCAATTCTTGGTCAGGAAGAAGGGAATGAAGAAAGCTCTGGAACTCTAGCGGTTGGCCTCACTGTTTACTTCAACACTTGGACTCGCCGTTCCTTCTTTTCCTGATATAGCGTGACAGCCAGTCAGAATTATCATCTTATCATTTGTTTGGTTTGTCTTTTCTTTGCAGGGAATCTGGTGTCAATCCTGTGAATTCAGTCTGGTTACTTCTCGAACACCTTTCTCACACAAAAATGTATTTTGTTTCTCTTATGAGCCATATTAATGCAGCATCAGGGCAGAACAAGGAAGATTTTTTTTTTTTTATAATTTTATTGAATCACAATTCTGTACATTGGTGCAATCATAGGGCATGGTTCATATACATTCAGAAATGTTTTGATCATACTGTTACAGATAGCCTTCATAGCATTTTCTTGATCACTACATAAAGACATTGATACTCTACATTTAATAAGTTTCCCCAGTACTCTGCTAAGATGCACCGTAGGTGTGATCCCACCAATTGCCCTCCCTCCACCCATACTCCGCCCTCCCCTCCCTTCCCTTTCCCCTTTCCCTGTATTCCTATGCTATAATTGGGTTTTAGCCTTCATATGAAAGCTATGTATTTATCTTTTAAGGTAAGATGAGAGTCGGGTATTTAGCAGTTATCTGTCCTGAGTTTTTGTATCCAGTCAACCAACCTGTGCCTGCTTAGAGGACAATTTAAACCATTCACGTTAATTAAGAATATCGATAAGCCATTTGAAACCAGTGGACATTTTTAATACTTTTGTCACTGTGGAAGTTGGAATTTGATCAAAAATTTCTGAGTGAGATTACTTTTGTGGTGGAGGATTGCACTGGTCATTATGGAGGATAGGTCTAAGAATATCCTGGAGAGCTGGTTTAGTTATGGCAACTTTCTTCAAAATGTGAATGTCATTAAAGTAATTTCTCCACTATAGATGAAACTCAGTTTTGCTGGATACAGGATCCTGGGGAGAAAGTTATTTTGTTTTAGGAGATTAAAAGTCAATGACCATCCGCTTCTAGCTTGAAAGTTTTGAGCAGAGAGATCTGCAGTTATTCTAATATTCATCCCCTTGGTTATGGTTTTCTTATGTTTGGCTGCTTTCAGAAATTTCTCCTTCATAATAACTTTAGTGAAGTTGATTATGATGTGTCTGGGGAATGTCTTGTTCGGGTTCAGTCGTGCTGGGATTCTGAAACTGTCTGCTATCTGAATTTCAGACTTTCCTGGCATGTCTGGAAAGTTCTCTTTCATAATCTCATGAAGAAGAGACTCTGTGCCTTGTGAAGCCACTTCATCACTTTCTGGGATACCTATAAGGTGAATATTGGTTTTCTTCAAATTATCCCAGAGCTCTCTGAGAGAATGGTCCATTTTTGCCCTCAATTTCTCTTTGTATGTGAAGTTTGGGAGTGTTCGAAAACTTTGTCTTCAATGTCAGAAATTCTTTCTTCTACTTGCTCCATTCTGTTACTGAGGGATTCCACTGTATTTCTCCTATCTTTGAGGGCTGCAAATTCTTTTCTCAATGTGTGAAAATCTTTGGTAATTTTGTCTTTGAATTCGTTGAATTCTTGAGACATCTTTGGATTACTGCTTTCAATTCTAATTCCATCTTTTCCTCCATTCTGTTGATTTTATTTGCTATCCAGATTCTTCTGGTTGAGATTTCTGACATCTCAACCATTTGTTAATGCTTGGGATCTTGGGCTGCCTTATCATTTCTTGGGGGAGTTGATCTATTCTGATTATTCATATTGCCAGAGTTTTTCCATTGATTCCGCCTCATGATTGTTTTTCATTGTTGCCTCTGGCTGTTCTCAGAGTTGGGGAGGTGTTTCACCAAGATTAGATCCCGGTGCGATCACTCTATTGTTGCTGGATCTTTGTAGGAAGTGACCCTGTGTAGCTCCTCTGGGACTACCCCAGGCAGGGAGTTCTGGCTGTGGGAGCAGCTCCAGAGGATGGCACACACAGATCCAGCAGCAGGGAGGGGGATGGTGCACATAATTCAGGCAGTGCCTGATGCTTGGTGACTTTTACAAAGAGAGCCCATGGCTCCAGCTGTCTCTGGTCTGGTGGAGGGTTCTGTGCAGAGGTTGGGAGAGTGCTGGAGGGAGGGCATGGGTCATGTGGCTTCCGGATTCCCTGACCAGATGCGCAGGGCTGTGCGGATGCAGGGAGGGCACGGGAGGGAGGAGGAGGGTTGTGGAGCACCTGGAGTCCCTGGCTGGAGTGGACAGGTTGAACCCAGGTGGTGCGCCACAGAGTTTGCACAGTTCTAGAGTCCCTGGTCAGGGCAGGTGGGTGGGGGTGGGCACCTGGCAGTGTGGTGCAGAGTTCACATGGTTCCCAGAGTCCCTGGCCGGAGGTGGACACCTGGTGGCAAAGCACAAGTTCCTGCAGTTCCAGGAGTCCCTGGCTGGGCCGGAGTGGGCGCCCAAAGGTGCAGCAGGGAGTTTGCATAGTTCCCGGAGTTCCTGATTGGAGCCCAGTGGTGGCGAATTGCCTGGTTCCTGGAGTCCCTGGCTGTGGTGGGTGGAGGTGGGGGATACACTTGGCGTGCACTCCCCCCCGGAGTCTCTTTCTTGGCGTGGTGCTTAGTCCTGCAGACAAGGAGTGCAGGTGCTGCTCAAGAACCTCTTCCCACAGTCTCAGAAGAGGTTAGGCTTCTGGTTCATCAGGTAAGGGAGGAAGGGTGTACTGGAAGTTCAGAATGGCAGGGAAACCTTTAGTTCAGTTTTTCTACCTAGGAAGAGAGTGTTCAGAGTCACAGCAGGGACCCTCTGTGAAGTAGTCCCCACTTCCCACAGCACTCTTCTGTGGGGTGAGGCAAGAGGTCCACAGTTCACTGCTTATCAGTAGAAAACCCGCAGGAGCAAACGAAGATAAAAAAGAACAGAAGCAAAAAACAAACAAACAAATAAACAACCCCCCCCCTCAGCTTTCTTGGGGGAGGGGATGGACACTTTTCTTTACAGATGAATTTTGTATCTGAAGCTTGCTTTCTTGGAGTTGCAGCTTGTCTCAGAAGAGGTGACCTGCAGTTATCACTTCTCTCTTGGCTGGGCTCCAGTCTTCAGCTTAATTGGGCATTTTCTGGACATTATCCTACCCTTTGGACAGGACCCTCTTTCGGAAGCTGCTTCCATTTGGCCATCTTGCCCCTCCCTATTTTTTTTTTTTTTAATTAAACCATGGTTGTGTACATAAATGCAATCATGGGGTACAATGTGCTGGTTTTATATACAATTTGAAATATTTTCATCGAACTGGTTGACATAGCTTTCATGGCATTTTCTTCGTTATTGTTTGCAGACATTTATATTCTACATTTAGTAAGTTTCACCTGTACCCTTCTAATGAAAAATTTCTATTGCTCTTTTTTGTCATTAATCCTTTCCAAGGTATTCTGTGAAGTTTTCCCACTGGATCATGTGCAAATGGTTTTTGAACATGCTTTTAATGGCAAGCTGATTACGATCATGAATGATCTCTTTTGCAATATTTTAACCTTTATATAATCTTTGTGTTTTGTCCAGCATGGCTGTCTATTATGTTTTGTGTACAGCTTTGTATAAATAAAAGGTTAAAACATCCAAATGACCATTTTGAGGTTTTAGATCACTAAAATGATTTTCTCATTTAAGTCTTGTAATTCTGTAAGGTGAGTATTATTGAATTAATTTGCCCAAGAAGGAAATTGGCCAAAAACTGAAGCAGTGATGTCTCTGAGTTTAACCATTCAGTACATGTGCATCTAGGCCTGAAATTCATGTCTTCTGACTCCAATCAATATCCCTTGTCCACTTTACCAAGCTGTTATTTTCAAATGTTTTACATGGAATACCATTCCACCAGCTAAGAATTTAACAAAACAGACACTGCTTCTTGCTAATATGCTTTCCAATATTCATGAATATGTTTTGTGTTCTATAATCAATAATTTGAAACAACTGTAGACTGAATTAGAGTTCTTCCATTAACTGATACTTTAGTAGCTTCTTTTTGGTTAATTGATATAAGGTCAAATGGTTCCTTAACAATGCCCACTTTGAATCATTTAAAATGTATGTATGTTTTCCATGTGATAAAGCACCTCTGGTATTTCTTTTTTTCTACTAACAGTTTAGTTATCACCGGAAGTTATAAACTGCTCAGCATTCTTTTGAAAGTTATTGGGGGGAAAGGTTGACTTAGACTGTTAATATCTCAGAATTTAAAAACATTCTCTGGGGATTGAATATAAGTTTAGGTATATAGCTTCTTTTAATTTTACTTGTTAGAGCATCAATATTTGTTTTCAATTTTTAATACCATTAAAATTATAATGATGTGTCTTGCACTTAGAGTCATAATTTGGCTTTTTCCAAGAAAATGCCATTGAGTGCTATACATTATTGGGTAATGCTATGGGTAATGTATAAAAGATAAATGTTTAGTATAACCACTCAGGTCTACTAATTATTGATACTTTTCATGATCCTTGAATCCATGGATAGACACTTAAAGAAATCATGGTAAGATGAAATTTCTCATAGAGAAATTTTCTTAGCTAAAGCTATTTAAAAGTCAAAAATCCTTTATTACATTAGAATCTCCAAACCTGGCAGAAAAGGGAATTGCTTTTTTGTGTTTTGCTTATCTGTGTTTTGGTTTTACACTCTTGTTAGCATGACTCAACCTTGTTTTTTAACCCTGGCAAGAAAGTTCATTCTAGGAGCAACAGCAGATTCCAGCTTGATTTTTGCAACACTTGCAGAATGGTATCTCCCATTCCTCAGTACCACCCATATTCCTTTCTCAGAGGTTTGGATGATAGTCCCAAGGGTTCTACCTGTGGCCTCAGATACAGCAGCATTATACAGCAAAATCTCTTCACAGTTTCAGCTCAGCTTTGCTCTTCTAAGCAAGTATTGTTAATCCTAAACTCTTCCATTTCCCCAGTCCTAAAGGTGGAAACTGCTCCTTGAAATTGCTAACTCCATTATACTATAGTCTGTTCTTTGTGTCTTTACAGTTCTTTCATACCTAGTTAGCATACTTTTATATGCAATTATTCCTATTAAATATAACCAGTGTGATTTCTGTATTTCCAGCCTAAACAAAGCGGTATGGGGTTAACAGAGACAGTGAGTGTTTTCTCTTTGCAGGTAAGTATGTTCAGCTGTAACTGGAATGCTTCCGAGAGCCGAAGAAGGGAAAACAACACAAACATAAAAATCCAGAGATGTCCCAATGAACTATTATGAAAATAAAACTGACTAACCAGTTTTTTCCTCACTTATATGGACACTGCTATATGAATATCAGCATAAGAAACACATTCACCATTGTTAATGGTTATTGTTAACTGTTACTAGTATCTAACATTGATTAAGCAGGAAAAATATACCAGGCATAAGGCTGATCATTATAACCTATGAAAGTTTACTTAATTTTTAGAACAATTTAATGATTTAGACGTTAATTTCCTGCTCACCTAATGGATGAGATAATAGATTTTGTGGTAATAAATAACTTGCCCAAGTGTGCACCTTTACTAAAAAGAGAAGAACAATTTAATCATAAATACAAGATGTAATGTATGAGAAATCACTGCGAATGAAATTGTTAGCCGTGATTATGTAAGCTATTTATCTCGCCCAGCGTCTCCATTCTGTTTTTCTTTTATGGCATTCTGTGTTTACAGAGAAATCTTGAGTATATCCATTAGTGGCAGATGCTTATGTTTTTCTTAGCCAAATGAAAAAAATGGGAAACAAACTAATGAGAACACAGTTTGAGATTGCTGTGTTTGTTAGCAAACTAATGAGATTGCTCAGTTTGTTAGCAATACAACCACACTGATATATTGCACACTTACAAGCTAAACAGATTGTATATAAAACAAATGGTTTTGAAAATTGTTCATAGTTAGCTTTTTTTGTGTTGTGGAAAGTCATCTGAAAGATACTGCCTCTGTAATTATTTGACTGTTTAAGGCCCTTGTTCTTTGGCAAGTAAGATTGATTGATCAATCTATCTAACGATTTTATTGGGCTAGCATTTATTTCTAAAGAGTAAAATTAATTATTTTTTAAAATGAGAAAACTAAAAACCTTACTTGTCTGAAGTTGTAAGGCTAGTTACCAAAACTTGAGTCTCTTGCTTTTAGGGCAAAACTCCAATTTAGGTAGCAATCCCTTAAATGTGTAAGGAAGTCACATGATACAAAACAGTTGAGCAATGTTAAAATGGTTTTATTGTGGCAGACTACAAGAAAATGTATATTAATTGAAAATCTTATTCATAACATTACGGAAAAAAACTATTATGGAAAATGTCTTTAAATGTCAATGTCTCTGACATTTAAAATTTTATACTAAATTTTCAAATAGTATAAAAACTGTCCAAATATTATCTTAATAATAAATGGGATTATTTTAATGCTGCTGGATATTCATGTCACATTCAGAACAAATTATTATAAGCACTGGAGATTTAAAATAAAATCTATTTTATAGAAATTCTAAAATGATTTTACAAAATTATTCTTAATTTTTTTTGTCATAAAATGATAACTGGCGAAATAAATTGCTTGATAGTTTGAGCATAACTAATGAGGGTACAGTTGTGGCTCTAATTCCCATGTAGGCAAGTCTATGTGTTATTTATTTATCATCATAGACTGACTGAATTTGTTCACTCTCTGTTTTGCATATTCATATGGTTATTGCATCTAATTGGATGTCTAGATTAGGGTTGTAGTTCTGTCATTAGCTGGGTAACCTTGGGAAAATGACTATGTTTAAATTTCAGGAGATGAATTAATAACAAAAACTGAGTATTCACTATGTCTGGGATTTACTTAGAGTCCCCAAAGATACAAAGAGAAGCAAAACTGAATGTCATTACTGCCCTTATGGAGAAAGGCAGACAGACGTGAATCAAATAGTGCCACTGCAGAAAGAAATACAGCAATACAAATTAGAAGTGCTGTGAAGGAACAGTTTTTAGGGAACAGGAACTAAATTTAATCTGAGAGTGATGATCAGGCAAAGATCTGAAGGATTTAAATCAAGTGAACCAGGTGATGGAGGGAGGTATGAGGAGATGGAAAAACACAGAGAGGACCCCAGATAGGAAGAAACATCCTTTTCTTCTAGACCTTTGAGGCTGCAGCAGAAAGAACAAGACCCTTTCATAGAGTTTCTTTCCTCTTTAAAATGTCTATTGAAAACTTTGCATTTGTAGATAGTACCTCAGGTTTTTACCTGTGTGAATAGTACTTACAATTGAAGGCTTAAATGAGAGTGATGATCAGGCATTGCCTCATTGCCTTTTAGTCCAATGATCTATCCATAGTTGTTTCTTGCTTTGCATGTCTTTGATATATATATACATTTCAGTTACCAATGTTTAGTTAAATAACAGCAGTTCTCCAACAATACAATCAAATTTCAGTTTCTACAACATCTAAACTGTAATTTCATCAAGTCCAAACTTTGCTGCAAGCTTTTCCATGAATGACTATGTAAATAACAAATGTGCATCATTATCACAATGGTCATCAATCACATCACGTCTTTGAAAGGCTGTCGATGATCAGTTTATTGGTTATTCAGTTCATAGGAGACAGCAACTGTGCAGTTGCAATGCCTCCTTGTATCTCAGTGATATACCCATGTGACATTTTACAAAAACAAATAAACAAAAAAGGGAGTTGGCAACAATGATGAGAGTACGGCAAAGAATTGAAGAGTGTAACACTGCGTGCAAAATTTAATAGAATGTAAATGGAATTATAGAAGAAATCGTTGACTACAGGGACATGGACACTCTTCCATTCAAAATGCTGTAGATATGGAGCCAGGGGAACTTAGTAAGGGCAAACTTATTGCCATAAATGAGAAGAGGAGACGATGAAAGAAATACACATTGAAAACACTCTTAGAGACAGTTCACAACATTGATAAAATATTGAAGCTTATTCAACTGTAGAACAGGGTATGACAATTTACCAAGGCAGAAAACAGACAGTTGTCCCATATTCTATGTTATACAATGAGAAGGCATGCACTGTTCCAACTATATTTGATAAGTTTTTCACAAATAAATCACATTCACTTTCAATATTTTGTTGTTTAAATTATAGTATACTAAATAACTGTTAGCTTTAGTTTCCTATATACCATGTATAATATTTACACAGAAGAAAACAGCAGGTTTAATATTTTGATAAACAGTTTTAAGTATCATGGGTCAAGATTATTTTCTTCTATCGATTGCTAACGACACTTTGCATGGTTTCATCTTACATAGTCTCTTTATAGCCTCATGCTAGCATAGGAATGGTCTGTAGATTTCACTGAATCTAACCAATATAACCTTCTCAATGTGTCATGAAAGTGATTTATTTTAGAAGGTTGGAGTCATTTTATGACCTTACAAAACTATCGGTCTTAAAGGATTCTAAGTCAACAACAGACTTGGAAAATAATATTAGTTCATCATATTTTTAGAATATTATTCAAATATCAGAAACTAAATTTTAGGCTTACGCACCTCTAAAGTCCTATAACTTCAAAACCAACTGTACTTCAATGAGTATAATGAAAATAGGAAAATCTGTCTATATAATATTTTGTTGGGTCTTAGTATTACCTTTTATTTTCAACCATAAAAATTATTAAATATCTCAATCAAGAATACTCATGAAGAAAATGCACAAAATAATCAAAAGATAATTTAAATCATAGAAAAAGATGGATGAAAAATTTACATACCGATTGTAGAAATCATCTCTGTAGTAATCATAGTCAAAGACATAACCACTAAGGAGGGAAAGAAAAAAATTAGTTGGCGCTTATTTTAATCACATTAATTTTGGTACTAATTTATGATGTTATAGCAAGAAATTTCTGCTATTTTTTAAATATTTATTTTTCAACATCATTATGTCCCCCCAAAGGCTTTCTAACATAATGTCCAATTTGGTATAATATAATATAAAATTATTATTACATGTTTGACAATTAGGGATGGATAGTGGTTTGTGTGGTAATAGAATAAAGGATGAGAACAGATAGCAAAATAAATATTTTTTTAACACTTATAATTAAATGTGAATGAAGCCTTTCCCTCCCCCACCCAGGGTAGGATGTAATTTACTTATCTCTTTCTAATGTAGTTATCACTTCCTCGTAAGGAATGTACCATGAAGCTAAACAAATGAACAAAAGGTCTTGAAACAAGATAAATGGAAAGGTTTTATGAACTGTTCATTATAGGAATATGGTTTCCTCAGGAATTTTATATTTTTTTAATTCTAAAAAATGTGAATTCAATACTTTAGAGAAAAATTACAAAAAAACCCCTACCTTGGCTGAATCTTACTAATGGTAACTTAAAATTTTAGGGTATTTAAATTAAAATTAACAAATGCATTTCAATGATAAGATTATTATGACTGAACTCTCTAAAGGAATATATAATAGAAGTTGCCTCCATCCACTTGCTTATGTACTTCATATGCATTTCAATTTTTGTCATCAAAACAACTTCATAGTATAATGTAATAAGAAGAAACTAAAGTGCCAAAGACCTAAGTAGTTTATTCAAATTTATATCCCTAGTAAGTTACAGAGCTGACCCCACATCAAAGCTGTTTTTACATCACCTTGCAACCCTATTCAAACTAGAAGAAATCTTAATCTTATGATGAATAGAGTTAGGTGTACTTTAAAGGAGTTGATTTATGTTTATTTATTCATTTATTTTTATGGTGGTAAAATATATATAATATCATTGTAATTGTACAACTCAGTGGCAGTAAGTTCATTCACAAAGTTTCACAAACATCACCAGGTTATCCATTTCGATAACTTATCCATCATTCCACAGAAATTTTGCAGTCATTACACAGTGGCTTTGTAGTCCTTCCTCTCCTCCGTTTTACTTTTTGTCTCTAAGAATTTGGCTATTTCATGTACTTTACAAATGATATGATCATTAATACAAATACAAGTCAGAGAATCATATAATAATACAATATTTGCTCTGTTTAGTTTATTTTGCTTAGTATAAAGTTTAATGATTCCTTGATATTGTAGCACAAATTAGAAGTATATTTCTTTTTAGGGCTCAGTAATATTCCATGCATTTGATGTATATGTATGTATTCCTATGTATATCTCACATCCACATACTACTTTTTAATCTGTTAATCTATTGATAGACATCAGAACTATTTCTACATTTTGGCTATTGTGAATAATGCTGCTATGAATATTTGTGTGAAAGTGTCTGAGTCCCTGCTTTCATCTCTTTTGGGTCTATAGTTAGAATTTCTAGATAATAAGATAATTCTATGTTTAGCTTTTTTGAGAAACCGCCATATTATGGGGTAATATATTTATATTTTCAAATAAATTTAACAGACCTTACTTTGTAACTATTCCTATGTTAGGAAAACTAAAAGAACTTTATGAAGAAGGGTTTGTTATTCTGGTTTTAGGAATAAATACATTTACATCTCCCAAATTCACTACTTGCAGGGGGACAAAAGCCTGATAGAGCACACCTAACTCATGAGGGTATGTGTTGCCTCCAGTACTGTCTAAGGGAACACGTGGTGTTTGGGTTCAAGTACTGAAATGTAAAGAGGGAAAGTACTCCATGCAGGAGTCTGGATGGAAGACTGAGTATTGTGAGGGTGAAGCAATGCTGTACCCATTTATGCAAAACAAGAAAACAATGAGACCATTGCTTAAAAAATAAGGATAAAAATAGCCATGTTTGTCACAGATTGTTAAACTAGTAATGGTTTATGCTTTAGTTTATATTGCTGGTATAGACGCAGTTGTGGCATTGAGTTGAGAAATTTTAAAAAGAAACTGTTGGCTATCATCAAACCCCAAGGTATAAACATCACCTCAAAACCTTCCTAATGCAGCAATCCATATGCTTCTTTTATTATGATTCATTTACTACTGGAGGTAACAGTGAGTATGACAACACCTGCCAAACACTTTTACTGGGAAGTCTCAAGTTTAAGGTGATGCTGCCTTACCATGGGTAATCATCATTGTATCCTTCTCTTAGTTATTTCTAATAATATGTTGGTAGAACACAAATGTACATTTAATAGCATTCAGGGTTGGATAACACACAAATGAGGTTTTCAACAATCAAAGCAAAGGAGTAATTGAAAATAGTATGTCATCTTAAGAACTTTGTATAGACTTCGTTTATAAAACATGGTATTTGAGGAGGGAAGTAGTCTAGTTATTGAAGCCCTATTCTTGGAGCTTTTATGTGCATAATCTTATTTAATCCTAACAACCTATAACATGTGTGTTATTCTCTCAATTTTTACAAGACACTGAGGTCTAGAGATGTGATATGCCCAAGATAATACAGATTAGCATTACAGTATAGCACCATCATTTACATGTTCATCATCAAAATTTGATCAAGATCATGTATGCAGGGGACTATCTGGGGTACTTAGGTTAGAAGAAAAAGAGTTTCTTTTTTTGCATGAATCTTATAGTCCAGTGATGATCAAGATGGTCCTAAGTTTCTCTTCATCTTGACTAAACTTGAGACAGGTTTCTTCTTGACTAAGTTGCCTGGCTTTTTTTTTGTACAGTATTTACATTAGAAAACTTCCTATTATATATTCTTTGTCAATTCTTTGAGATGTAACTCTTCTCCCAGACTCTTGCCAACCTTGCAACCCAGGAATGTCTTCCTTAGGAACCTGGGAGCCATCCCTTTGAAATATAATCTTCAAGGAAGTTATCACCCAATGACCATGTCGAAGCTTAACTTAGATAATTACCAATATGCCCTAATTATATTGATGAACCTTTCCCCTATTTCTATTAGCTTACTTTAGCTCTTAAAAAATCTCTCACCTTTTGTTTAGCAAAGTTGACTTCAATCTGTATTTTCCTATTGCTATAGTCTTGAATGAAGTCTTTTTTGCCTGTTTAATTTTCCCAGTGTAATTTTTCTTTGACAATGCTATAGGCAGAAAGTAAGCTAACAAGCAAACAAATAATTTTGCAAACAAATTAGAGAGAAAAAAAGAGAGGGAAGAGAACTATTTAAAGAGTTCAAAGAGGACTAGATTTTCTGATGAGGGGATGTATAACTGAAGGCTTGAAAGATAAGAAAGTCCTACCAAGAAAGAGCTGGGGAAGAAAAGCGACAGACAGGGAATAATAATCACAAAGGCACAAATCATAAAAGACTGATAGATTTAATAAAATAAAAAGATCAATCCCAGGCTACTGCTGTCACTCAGACAAAAATTAACAATGTCTTAAGCTTTACTGCAGCAGAAAAGATGGAAAGGTATGGACAGATGAAACACGTATTGTAGAGGTAGACTCAAGAGAACTTATCACTGTTTTGGCTTAAGAGACTGGGGAGATTGTTGAGCTAGGAGGAAGATGTTCTAGAGGAAAATCTTTAATATGCTAACATTTGCGTGTTTGTGGCATACTCAATAAACACTTGAGGAGCAACCAGATATGAACTAATGGACAGTACTTGCTGAGAAAAGACGCTCTCTGAGACATATGAGAACACTGAGGATAAAAAGGCAACAAAACAGTGAGATTTTAGGAGGCAGTAGAGAAAGAGACTGAGGGTTTCTGTGGATTTTAGAACTTTGAGGTCAAGAGAAGAGGAGGAAAAAGTAAAATAGTTAAGTCAGATGTGGACAGGAGATAAAATTCAACATAAGGCAGCTCTTAGTGCAGACCCCAGCTTACCACCGACTATATTTGACATTGAATCATCCATCTAATCTTTCGGAACCTCATCTGCAAAATGAAATTGTATAAAGAATCACTTTTCTGAGCAGTTTTTTTTTTTATCACATTGCAGTCATTTAGAGAATTTTTTTTAATTAGTTTTCAGAGAGCTGAGATTTAAACATAGGTTTAGCTGAGTCCAAGTCTATCCTTTTTTCCCTTATGTCATACTTCTTCAGACATTTGTTAATTTAAATAATCTTAGTAATATTAACATCTTAATGTACATAATTCTATTTTTCTTGAGGTATTAAAAAGAGCATTCTTAAGATGTATAAATTCGTCTTAACGTTTATATATGCCCTATTTCCCTTTTTGTATTCCTTAAAGGCCAAGCACTCATTAGATCTTTGTTACCTATTTTCAATTTCCTGGTAGTGTACAGCAATCATAATAATAGCAGTAATAAAATAATGCTGAGCAATTTTGTTTCTTTTACAATGAACAAAAGTTTTTTTGGCTTATGGTTCTGGAGAGTGGAAAGTTCTAGACTGAGGGGTCACTGCAGCTGATGAAGGCCTTCCTCCTGCATCCTGATGTGGCGAGAGAATGAGCAACAGAGAAAGCAAGGTGGGGCTGAGCTTGCATTTTACCAGGAAGCAACTCCTTTTGCAACTCACTCACACACTTAGTCCTGAGATACAGCAGAATTCATGAGGGTAGAGGCTTCACATTCTAATCACTACTTTGTAAAGATCCCATCTTACCCTTGCATTGAAGATTTAAGTTAATCTCCATGATTTCAGGAGACATGTTCAAAACACAGCAACTGTGCTGAACGAGGGCCTATGGGGACAAGCAGACCCCTGAGCCAAGATATATGGAGAATGGGAACTTCTCGGAATTTGCAGTCTCCATGGAAGGGCCCTAGACATCCCCTGAGTACAGAATAAAATTTTAGCTAGCTTAATCAAGACCCAGGGCAGAAAGACCCAGTCAACACAAAACACCTGGGTGAGTCCAAATTTCTGCAGGTATAGCTGCTGGAGGAACACCTGAAGACATGTCTTCAGAGACAGGGCAGTTGGTATGAGGATAAGAGCATGAACTTGGGAGTCAGACTGTGTGGGTCTAAGACAATTACCTCCTTCTAGAGATAAAGAGGGGTCTTTTATAATGATAAAAGGGTCCATCCGTCAGGAAGAGGTAAAAGTTTAAGAAATATATGCAAACAACATAGCACTAAAATATGTAGAAATATTGTAGAAAGTTCAACAATAATAGACTTCAATACCCCATTTTCAATAATGGTCAGGAAAAGTAAGCAGATCACCAAGGAAAGCGACAACTAAAATAACACTATAAACCACTTACACCTAACAGACATCTACAGAACACATCCACCAAATCACAGTAGAATACATATTCTTCTCAAGTGCTCATGGAGCATTCTCTAGGAAAGTCTATATACTAGGTCATACAAACCTCAATAGCATTTTTTTATTTCAAAATATTATGTGGGTATAAGTGTTTCTGTTAAAGGGCTCAGTCAGGGCCATAAATGTGCCCATCACTGAAATAGTGTTCATTATACCTGTTAGGTGAGTTTTTGCCCCTGCTTGACTTCCGATGACTTTTACTTACCTCTCTGCACTTGTGTGCCTATCACCTAGTTCCAAGTTAATAGAGAGCACGTGTGGTATTTATTTTTCCATTCTTGAGATACTTTGCTCAAGATAATGGTCTCCAATTCCTTCCAAATTCTTGTAAAAAGCATTAATTCATCCCTTTTTATGTCTGAGTAGTATTCCGTGGTATATGTATACAACATTTCAATAATCCAGTCATGAGTTAATGGGCACTTGGGTCAACTCTGCAGCTTTGCAATTGCTATTGTGCTGTAATATAGATTCAAATACAGGTATCTTTTTAATAAAACATCTTCTTTTCCTTTGGACAGATAGCCAGTAGTGGGATTGATGGATTAAATGAGAAGTCTACTTTTAGTTCTTGGGAAATCTCCATACTGTTTTCCATAGGGGTTATGCTATAATAGTTCCACCAACAGTGTATAAGAGTCCTTTTCCACTGCTGCACAGAAAAGTGATTCTAAAAAGAGTAAGATGATATCTCATTGTGCTTTTAATTTGCATTTCCCTGATGATTAGTGATGTTGAACATTTTTTCTTATGTTTGTTGGCCACTTGTTTATCTTCTTTTGAAAACTGTGTCCTTTGCCCAGTTTTTAATGGGATCATTTTTTTCTTGCTGATTTGAATTTTTTATAGATTCTGGATAATAGATCTTTATCAGATACGTGATTTGAGAAAATTTCTTCCACTCTTTGTGTCATCTAGTTTGCTCTTTTGATTATTTCCTTAGCTATGCATAAGAGTTTTTATTTAATAAAGTCCCATTTATTAATTTTTGTTGTGGCTATAATTTGCCATTGGGGTCTTAGTCATAAATCCTAGACCAATAGCTAGAAGAGTTTTCCCTACACTTGTTTCTAGAATTCTTATGGTTTAATGCCTTACATTTAATTCTTTTATCCATTTTGAATTATCTTTTTGTGAGTGGCAAGAGGTAGGAGTTCTGTTTCATTCTTCTGCATGTGGTTATCCAATTTTACCAACACTATTTATGGAATTGGGCTTCTTTTCCCTCACATACATCATCATCTCCTTTGTCAAAGATAAAGTTGTCTATATGTGGGTGGTTTTATATCTTAGTTCTCTATTCTGTTCCATTGGTTTTTGTCTGTATTTCTGTACCAATACCAGGCTGTTTGGTTACTATATTCTTACAGTATAGTTTGTAGTCTGGTGTCCCTGGATCACAGCCTGGCACAACAATGTGCTCAATAACTACCACCACTTTAAAAATGCTTAAAATGAGTCAGGTGCAGTGGCTCATGCCTGAATGCTAGCACTTTGGGAGGCGGAACAGGGAGGATCACTTGAGCTCAGGAGTTCAACAGGATCATGAGCAAGGGTGAAACTGCATCACTAAAAAGATTAAAAAACTACCTAGGCATTGTGGCATATGTCTATGGTCCCAGTTACTTGAGAGGCTGAGGCAAGGGAATTGCTTGAATCCCAGAGTTTGAGGTTGCTGTGAGCTATGATGATGCCACGGCAATCTACCTGACAGATGATGCCACGGCAATCTACCTGATTGACAGAGCGAGACTCTGTTTCAAAAATATAAATGAATGTAAATAAAAATAAATAAAAAATACTATGTAATTAAAAAAAGCTAATAATCATCTAGGCTTTTTTTCTGGCAGCAGGTCTGGTTTCGATGCTGATGGCAGTGGACTGATCAGGGAGGTGGCTGCTGAAGGCTGAGGTGTCTGTGAAAGTTTTCCCATCACAACCGTCTGCTGTAGAGAGGTCCTGGAGTTGCTCTAAGTAGTCATTTCCTAGAGAGGTGCATTTGGCAGTTGATGGCAATTTTCCAAATGAATAATTCAGCGGAGGGTAAATCCTGTGACTAATCCTGGGCCTCAGTTTCCCCTTGATGAAAAGCAAGCTGTTCGCTGCTGACAGGAGATCTGGTTGAAGGAGCTAACTTACACAAATCAGAATTTTCACTGAGCAATTATTAATTCCAATTACTATATTCAAGCACTTGCTATGTATTAGGTGTGGTACTCATATTACATGCATTAAACAGCTATTGATTGAGGGGTCAATCACTTTCATACAATGAAAATTCTTAATATTTTCACATATAACCAAGTAATCTCAGAATGAGAATAGGTGGTTAACTTTTTTTTATAGTTCTGAGTCTATTTATGCTATAATCTCCAACAACAGAGTTTAATTACAAGAAGAAACTAGGACACTGTCCAATTAAACAGGTGTTTTTAATACAGATGACAGTAATCATTTCATGCATATGTTTTATAACTTTAGGAAATACAATGATAATTTAACAGCATTCTGGAAATTTAAAAGTGCACTAGAACAGACAATTCATTTTTATTTTTCTTACTTGCTGCTTAAATTATATTGTCCAACCTGCTTATTTCTTATTCCATCTTGACTGAAAAGATGTACTTGCAAAAACCAGTTATAGCTAAGTATCCTGAATTGTTTGATCCCCAAGTTTCACTGTCTGCCATCATGAACTCAATTTTATCTGTCAAAGTTAAAAACAAAATGAAATGCACAACAGATCTATCTTGGTAATCATGCCAAGACTGCTTTTGTCTTAATGGTTTAGGCTTTTAGCAGAGATGTCATAGCAGGAGTTGGCTCAGGTCAGAAGCTGTACAATCACGCTGAATTTCCAAGGAAGAGGAGGAGATGAAAGAGATGAAAAGATCACCCCAGGACAAGTCTGATTTGTGTCAGTTATGGTTTCCTGGTGTTCTTACTATTCTCCTTAGTCCTTTATTTTGCGTTTTCTCTGTCCAGATGCTATTTATTTCATTAAAATCCCCTCTTTTTATTTGTCTGAGTGAATCTCTTTTTACACTTGGCTGTCAAAAGATAGAATTGCTAGGAGTCATATCAAGGTTTATAAGGTATTTTATGTATCCTAGAATTACATTGTCAGAAAAAGTTTGTCTTTCAGTTAAGAAAGATTTCTTCCACCACTATTTTTTTTTTATTATTAAGTCATATATATTTTATTAATCTTGAAAAAGCATTTTGCTTATTGATCTCTGGTTTTGGTATAATCGTCATTTGATACTTTTGATTCTGACCTGAAAGAGGCTTATTCATTCCAAATACTTTCAGGAAATGGTT
>CAUYON010042171.1:0-28091 GCA_963573935.1 Arctocebus calabarensis
ATGTGGAGAAAGGGGAACACTTCTACACTGTTGGTGGGAATGCAAACTAGTACATTCCTTTTGGAAATACATTTGGAGAATACTTAGAGATCTAAAAATAGATCTGCCATTCGATCCTATAATTCCTTTATTGGGTATATATCGTGAAGACCAAAAATCACACCGTAATAAAGATATGTGTACCAGAATGTTTATTGCAGCCCAATGCATAATGCTAAGTCGTGGAAGAAGCCCAAATGTCCATCTACCCACGAATGGATTAATAAATTGTGGTATATATATACCATGGAATATTACACAGCCTTAAAGAAAGATGGAGACTTTACCTCTTTCATGTTTACATGGATGGAGCTGAAACATATACTTCTTAACAAAGTATCTCAAGAATGGAAGAAAAAGTATCCAATGTACTCAGCCCTACTATGAAGCTAATTTATAGCTGTCATATGAAGGGTATAACCCAACTATAACACGAGAATATGGGGAAAGGGGCAAGGGAAGGGAGGGGAGAGGGGAGAGGTTAGGGTGGAGGGAGGGTAATTGGGGGGCCACACCTACGGTGCATCTTAGAAGGGTACAGGAGAACCTTACTAAATGCAGAATACAAATGTCTTCATATAATAACTGAGAAAATGCCAGGAAGGCTATGTTAATCAATTGGATGAAAATAGTTAAGATTGTATATGAACCAGCACATTGTACCCCTTGATTTCACTATTGTACACAGCTATGATTTAATAATAAAGACAATAAAAATTTTAAAAATGGCCTAGAGTGCTCTCTAGTCAGCAGAATGTTAAGGAACAGACACTGGAGTCATGTGAGGTAGCTTCAAGCTTCAAATGGTGATGATGCAGCTGTTCCTAAGAGACCCCAGCCATTAGCATATATAGCCATCCATGGACAGATGCATCCCAGAGCAACTTCCTGCAAGTCCTCCTCATCTTAGCTGCTGCAAGTCCTTCCTGCATCTCTTGTAGGACCACAGCATGTCCATGGGGCAGTGTACAAGTCATCAGTGAGGAGGGTCTGTCCCTGAGAGCTGTAGTTCCCTGCATCCTATAGCTGTTATCTTTGTGGTTGAGCAACGAAGCTAGTAAAACTTGATTTCTTTTTGTTTCTTTTTTTCTTCCTCCTTCCCTCGATCCCTCTCTTCTTTCCTACCTTTCTTCTTTTCTTTCTTTCTTAAATTAAAATGAAACCAGGAAACCCAAGTCATTTGCTGTTCAAAAGATTCTTTAAAATGATAACTAGCACTTGTAGTCGGAGATCTTTTGCTACCCAGGACACAACTCCAGGGTTTTCTACATATAGTGTTCTTTGAGGAGGCAGCCTGGTGCAATAGAGAGAAGTCCATGCTAATTCAGACATAATTATTCAAATGAAGGCTGTTGCTTTGCAGAGATGCTTTCAATGTGATTGACATTTGGCCCAGGCATAATGGGAATTCATTTCTGAAACGGAAGCATCGAAATCCAATTATAGGATGAGTCATACACAGTCAGCCAGGAGGACTCCCTCTGGGGAGGGAGACTTTGTGGAGTTTAGGAGGTTGGGGATGTGGGGGTCGCCTGGTGGGTGAGGGAGGCAATAGAAAGCACTTTAGTGATGAGAGGCCAGATTAAAGCAGCTGGAAAAAGGCAACTGTTCCTCTGGCGGAAGTGCTTGGCAGGCATGGGAAGCGGGAAGCAAAGTCAGAGTATGACAATGTGGCAGAAGTTCTTATCTGAACCAGAAACATCGTTTCCCCAAAGAGGGCATTGTAAAGGGAACGTCTGGGGATAACAGAGTTGCTCCTCAAGATATAGTCTTGTGTCATGTGTTTCCCTTGCACTAAAACTCATTCAATTTGTGATGTGGGAAACCCAAATAGATGCTCCTTTATCAACTAGGAAAACCTTATAAGTTTAACGAAACAAATGTTCCACACAGGTTGAGGGCTGAGGACTGGGCCTAAATTTTGTGACTATCCGGAAAATTACACTCTTGCTAAAATTACTAATGATAGGATCTGTCATGCAAAATGGCAGCACCTCCAACCCTAATTTATGAACCAGACTACTCCAACTTTGATTGGACACAAGAACAGGCTTACAAACTTTCTTTCCTGACCAATGGGTACAACCCCAAGCCATTTTCAGCTGGCTTATATACAATGTGCACCAAGCACCTAGTATCAGGGAGAACATAAAAAAGAATAATAAACGAGAATGTATGCTGTTTCACTTCTTTTACCTTCCTCCCCTTCCTCCTCCTTCCTCTTCTCTTAATTATTTCCCCCTTTCCAAGCTCCCATCTCACTTGGGATGAGATGTAAATTTTCATCTAGACAGTTTGAAGTAGTTTTTTTATACATCATAACACCTACAAAAAGGTCATAAACATTATTCCCAAGGAAATAAAAGCTACCTGTAAGCCTCTACAGGTACAATGATAGCAATGAGACAGCACCATCATCTAATTAGTGCAAAAACAATAATAAACATAACTTATGTCTCCGTTACTGACCGCTGTCTTACTCTGCTTGGGCTGCCACAGTTCTGAAGTTCTGGAAGCTGGATTATTTGATGCCAGGGTTCCAGTACAGTCAGGTTCTGGGGAGGGTTTGGTTTGCCGACGACAGCCTTCTTGGTGTGTCTCCACATGAAGGTGAGAGAGAGTGAGCGTGAGCACTCTGGTGTCTCTCTTCATAAGGGCACTATCTGTATCCTGATGGCCCCATTCTCAAACCTTATCCAATCTTAAGCACCTTCCAAGCCCCCATCTCCAAATACAACCACTTTCAGGGGGCTTAAACATATTAATTTGGGGGGAACATAATCCAGTCTATAGAGATTATCATCCCAGATACCATATGGGTAGGTATAGATGTGATTATTCTAGATAGTATGAATGAATTTATGAATGAATAAAAGATGATCACAGGTAGATCAGAGGTAGATGTTGACCTGAACTTACAGGTGCTTCTTGTCTTGGGACATACTTTTACAGTACTCTTATTTTATCTTTTCAAAAACCCTGTAGGTAGCTGGGCACAGTGCCTCACATCTGCAATCCTTGCACTCTGGGTGGCTGAGGTGGGTAAATCGCTTTAGCCTAGAGCTCAAGACTAACCCAGCAAGAGCAAGACTCTGTTTCTACTAAAAACAGAAAAACTAGCTGGGTTTGGGGGCACATACCTGCAGTCTGAGCTACTTAGGAGGCTGAGGCAAGAGGATTGCTCAAGCCCAAGATTTTTAGGTTGCTATGAGCTGTGATGCCATGGCACTCAACCCAGGGTGACAGAGAAGGGTACAAGTGAAAATTACTAAATGCAGAATATAAATGTCTTCATATAGTGATTAGAAGGCCATGAATAGTTAAATAGTTCAATGAAAATATTTCAGATTGTATATGAAGTCAGCACATTGTGCCCCATGATTGCACCAATGTACACAATTATGATTTAATAAAAATAAAAAAAAAGTCTGTCTCAAAAAAAAAAAAAGAAATGAAAAAAAACCTAGAAGCAGGTAGGTCAGCATATTAGTGTTTTGTTTTATGGGTGGAATCCTAGATATTAGAATTGGCCCCCACACCCTGAGGGTTTGTGGAGTAATTGCCAATGGGAGGAAGATTCGCGTTTTCCTCGCATTCCATGGCTCATTCTGATAACCCCAAGTGGAAAGTCCAACACGGTCCTTAGTGAGACATGAGAATGAGGCTGCTACGGCTATGGAATTTAGTGCTAGAGACCATTCAGCCCCTTTTCCTGGGCCAGCTATGCTGGGAAGTGGCCAGAGTATACACTAGGGTCCTTCCCACATGTGCAAAATGCAGAAAACCCTGAAGTCAAAGATGATGTCACCTTCACGCATTTTAGCCGTGAAATGTGGATGAGAAAGGCAATGTGGCGTTGGGAAGAGGAGAAGGGAAATGGGCTGTGTCAGCAGGTCCTGAGACCCTGAACAGCACAACAGCCCAGCACTGACAAATATTCATCCAGGTAGTAAGTCTGGTTGCAGTCCATTTAGTATGAAGGTGTGAACTGTGAGACAAAAGCTCAGGAGCTCACTGTCACCAGCCCACTTGGACAAGTTCGAAGCAAGTTCTGAAATAATTCAAACTGCATTTGAATAATGTGAGGAGCATGCGTATTTATTTTATGGTGGAGTTGTTTTGAGATACCCCACGACACTCCCTCCTGCTGAATGCCTGGTGGCAGTGGGCCTGCCTGTCATCATTTGGAAGAAGAATTAGGAGTGTTATTTTTAACTTCCCATTATTAGAGGAAACACACACATCTGGAACATTGTGAAGGGTGATTATTAGCTGTTCAGCTGAGAAATAGCCTGGTGTCTACAATGCATCATTTTCCAATTATTTTGATATTTTTCAATGCCTTAAATACTAGAGGCATGTAAAATCCAGCTCATTTAATCTCTCTAAATTATACTTTTTCCATCTGCCATGATCTTACAGCTAATAAAATCTCTACTTTTCCCAAGCCCAATATAATCATGGAAAATATTGGGAAAGCTCAGTTTCAGCTTGGTTTTATTTTTGTTTTTATTGCTTTGGCTTTGAGGGGAAAGAATTGATGTAACACAACTGGAAAATAATTTTCATATTTACAGTCTGCTGAAAGACTTTAGGGATTTTTACAAGGCCACTTACCAAGATGACAAAAAAAATGTACTTTCATATTTTTCTTAATGTGATATTCCAAAATACTCCGGTATTAGAAAGTTGTGCTTTTCACTGGAAACAGAAAGAAAGAAGCCTGATCCCTCGCACTCCTAACTCAATTCCAGACCCCTCTGGTTTTGAGTACATTTATCAATCTTTCTTTATTGAAACTGTCTGCCTCACATATCTAGGCCAGAGCTCCAAAATGTTGAATAGAAGCAGGGGAGAGGTCTGAATTCTTGGGTGAGTTTGTGCCATGAAATAAATCAATACTCACATATGCATGGAAGCGTGTTTGACATTTGCTCTGGCAAAGAAGGGGTAGTTATGCTAAGGTCAATTTTGTGCTAAAACAATGACAAATGTTCTACATTTCTATTATCATTATTATTATTTTATTTTTATGGCATCTGGAAAACCTACATGGGATCCCAGAATATAGTTTTAATCTGGGTATTATAGTTTTTGGAATTGTACCTTTAGAATATCAGATTCTCTGGCAGCACTCCAATGTGACTTTGTATAGGTGCTAACAAATATTCAGTGGAAGGATTCATAAAATAGGATTCTATTATTTCATACAAAAAGATGTCGACAGCTGCGTGTCCACATGGATGGTTCAGAAGCTCTCTGATGTCTTCAGAGACTCCGGCATTTTCCGTCCTCTGTTCCAATTTCCTTAGCCTCTTGGCCTGGTCATTACGTTTGTCACCTCTGCCCCCAAAAGGCTGCCGAACACAGCCGTTTGTTCAAAAGAAGAACAAAGTCAGGTTCCTATGTGTTTGCTTCCTAAATTATGGAAGAATACCTTTACAGACATGCGCAATGAGATTTCCCCTCAGGAACATTTAATGAGGATTTAGTCACGTACCATGAATAGAAGAGTTCAAAAGTCCCCCAAGTTAGTGAGTTCCATCAGAAGAGACAATAAAAAAGCAAAATAGCTGAGGACAGGCAATAGGAAGCTGTCCACACTTACCTGTGTTTGTTTAAGCATCCTTTGATCTCTCAAAGCTCTCTCTTCATTAATCTCATTGATTCAGATGCCCTTAATTAGAAGTACTTTTTTTTTGTACAAAAGGTCTTTATTTTTTTTTTAAATAATTTTATTGAATCATAATTATGTACATTGGTGCAATCACAGGGCACGATTTATATACATTCAGAAATATTTTGATCGTACTGTTACAGATAGCCTTCATGGTATTTCCTTGATCACTATATAAAGACATTAATACTCTACCTTTAATAAGTTTCGCCAGTACCCTGCTAAGATGCACCGTAGGTGTGTTCCCACTAGAGTATGTTTATTTTTGCTGAAACAACAATGAGCAATTCTGCATTTCACCCCTCCTCTCCACAATGTGTTTAAAGTTGGAAGTGTATTCTTTTGGTTCAAAAGAAAAAAATGGAAAGCAACTCACCTAACAGACATGGTTCCTGAGGAAACAGGTCCTTTATAGGAAGGATTATAAACTGTAGTCGGTTGGGTCAGAGGTCGGTTGCAGATAGAATAATTTACTTTAGCTAGTTAAAACAAGAAGAGCCTTATTTGGGAGCATTAAGTTGACTGTGTAACTGTTGGAAGGATTGAGAAGGCAGACTCCAGTTCGAACTGTTAGTATTGACTTCAGAACCACACAGCAGAACCCAGCCCCTGAGGGTGCTGCTTCCTCTTCTGTGAGTGGAAACCACACTGTGGCTCCCATGGTCTGCAAACTGCTTTTTCCGGTGTTACTTTCTCGGCCATGACGCACCTGCTAGGGTGTATAACAGCATGAATGTCTCTGCCTTGCCTCATGAATCTAGGATAGGAGAGCCATAATAAGACTGCTGAAAGAAACCCAGCCATGTCCTCGTCTGTGTTTGCCAGCTAAAACACCAGGCACAGAGCTTCTGCTTCACTTCCTTCTTTTAGTTTTTACCCAGATACTGCTTAAACCCAAATCTCCTTCAGAACTGAGCCTGCAAGGGAATCTGATCTGTGGTCTTTAGCTATCCTTTGGAGTGTAGGCACACCAAAAGGTAACTTGAGTGTCACCTGCATAGCTATCATACATTTAGGCCAAATGCATTAAAATGGAAAAAAAGAGACATTTTTCTGAATCTAACCAAATCATCTTCCCTCTTCAAAAGTTCTTTATCTGGAATCAATCGACTCTCAAATGGTCCATAGATAGACTTCACGGAGTTCCTAAAGATGGTAGGGGGATTAATTAACATAAGTATTTTCACTAACCTCTAGTATCTCTTTAAATTGAGTGTAGGAAAGACATTGCAATAGTATAGACAGTGCCTGTGACTTTATCACAGTGGTATCCACAAATATTTTCATATATGACACCATCTCAGAATACCATGTATTCAGAACATCCCTAAAACATGAATAGATTTCCTGCTAGATCTTTAATATGTTAATGAAGTATATGATTTTGCTGCATTACAAATTGTCATTTTTTCCATTTATTTTCTGTTTGTGTATATTCATGTATATAGTGCAGTTTTGGTATGTTGATGTATTATTGCACCGTGGTGAAGTCAGGGCCTTCAGTCCTTCTATCCCTGAGGCAATGCACATGGCACCCACCAAGCCACCTCCCTCAGCCCCCACCCTCCCTCCTCCAAGTCTCCATTGTCCGTCCTGCCACCTCTGCTTCTGTGAATGTGCATTATTTATCTCTCACTTGCAAGTCAGAACATGGATATTTGTCTTTCTGTGTCTGTTTCGCTTAGGATCATGACCTCCATTTTCATCCACGTTGCTGCAAAATGCTTTCATTCCTTTTTATAGCTGAATAGTATTTTATAGCTATATAGTATAACATTTTCTTTATCTAATACTCCACTTACGAACGCTTGCATTGATTCCCTATCTTTGCTATGGTGACTGTGCTGTAATAAACATACAAGGGCGGGTATCTTTTTTGGTTATTGATTTATTTTCCTTTGAGCAGATACCCAGAAGTGGGATTGCTGGATCACCTGTGGAAGTTCTACTTTCAGTTTTTTGAGGAATCTCTATACTGTGTTTCATAGAGTTACACTAATTAACATTCTCCCTTTTCTCCATATCCTCGCCAATATCTGTAATTTTTTGTCTTTTTAATAGTAGCCATTCAGATTGGTGTAACATGATACTTTGTTTTCCCTTGCCTTTCTCTGCTGATTGGTGATGTTGAACATGTTTTCAGATGCTTGTTGCCCATTTGTTTGTCTTTTATGAAAAATGTCTGTTCCTATTCTTAGCCCACTTTTTAATGGGTTAATTGTGGAAGTTTTATTAGTTGAGTTCCTGGTAAATTCTAGGTATTAGTCGCCTGTTGGATGTATACTTTACTCATATTTTCTCCTGTTCTGTAGGTTGTCTGGTGATTCTTGATGATTTCTTTTGTTGTGTGGAAGCTTTATAGTTTATTTTTGTTTTTGTTGCCTATACTTTTGAATTCATAGTCACAGATTCTTTGCCTAGACCAATGTCCAGAAGAGTTTTCCCTAGGTTTTTTTCCTAGTAATTTTATAATTTTAGGTCTTACATTCAGGTCTTCAATCTATCTTGGGTAGATTTTTAGATGTAGGGTGCAGGTTTATTCTTCTGCATCTGGTGACCCAGTTTTCTCAGCACCGTTTATTGAAAAGGATATCATTTCCTCAGTGTATATGCTTATCAACTTTTTCAAAATCAGTTGACTACAATTAGTGCTTTCTATGGGGGCTTTCTATTCTGTTGATCTATGTGTCTGTTACCAGCACCTTGCTGTTTCTCTTGCTATAGCCTTCTGGAATAATTTAAAGTCAGGCAATGACATATGTCTAGCTTTGTTCTTTTTGCTCAAGATTGCTTTGGCTGTTCAGGCTCTTTTTTGGTTCCATACGAATTTTAAAATTGTTTTTTCTAGTTCTGTAAAAAAACATCATTGGTGGCCAGGCGTGGTGGCTCACTCCTGTAATCTTAGTGCTCTGGGAAGCTTAGTCAGGTGGATCACGTGAGGTTGTGAGTTCAAAAACCAGCCTGGGCAAGATGAAGACCCCATTTCTAAAAATAGCCAGGCATTGTGGTGGGCACCTGTCCTGCCAGCTACTTCAGAGGCGGCAGAAGGAACACTTGAGCCCCAAGGTTTGAGCTCTAAGGCCATGGCACTGTACCGAGAATGACAAAGTGAGACTCTGTTTCAAACAAACAAAAACAAAACAAAAAATAAAAACTGACATTGGTGTTTGATAGGAATAATGTTGAACCTATAAATTGCTTTAGACAATATGGTCATTTTAATAAGGTTAAATCGTCCAGTTCAAGAACATGTGATGTTTTTCTGTTTATTTGTGTTATCTACAACAAATTGATTTTTTTTTAATTCTGATAAATATTTAAATATAATTGGGCTCATTTGTAATCCAGAATATTTTATTTTATAAACTTAAAAACATTTTTTGTAGAAGGGATTCATAGGCTTCACCTGATTGCCAAGAAGGACAGTTGGGGGAGAGATTTTCTGATGGTTGCCTCGATTTTGCTTTGCACTAATGAAATTTGTCCTTTCAAATTAAAGCACATTTTCAGAATTCAGTGGCCCCAAGTCATACAGTGAGCAGGTGTATTTAGCAGTGCATTCATTTGATAGGGTGGCTGTAAAGTACAAAAACTGCAGCTTAAAACAATACAAGTTTGTTCTCTGACAGTTCTGGAGACCAGAAGTCCCAATCACAGTGTCAGCCAGGCCAGTCTCCCTTAGAAACCTGCGGGTTTCCTCCTCCTTCCTCTAACTGTTGGGTGGTTTGCTGGCAGGTTGGGACATTCCCTCTCCTCTAGATGCATCACCCCAACCCTCCACCTTCACGTGCTGTTCTCTTTCCTTCCTTCATCCTGTCTTTCCTTGGCGCACGTCTGTGTCCAAGTTGCCCCCTTTGACCAGAACACCACTCATGTTACATTAGGGCCTCCATCTAATGACCTCAACTTGGTTAAATCTTTAAATCCGCAAAAACCCTATTTCCAAATTCTGAGATGCTGGTGGTTAGCACCTCGATCTTCTTTTGAGCAACAAAATTTAGCCCATAAGAAGTAGATTCAACTATCTACAAATTATCCATAACAATACCTTAAGCTTAATGTTCTCATATGTAACTTAATAAAACAGATTTAAAAACAAATTTAAGTATAAATTAGATGGTAAATTTTGAAACCATAAGGATAATTAGTTATCACATCCAGGGATTTTTAGAAACGTAGGATTTCTTCTTGTGTTTTTGTTTCTAAAAATTAGTAGGTAATGGGAAAATGGTGACTCGAGAGAAATTTTCTTTAATTGTAAACTTCAGGAAAGTATTTCACAAAAAGACCTGAGTATTCATTGGTCTAAATTCTCCCTGACCATTAAAAATACTTGACAGCTAAATTAAAATCTCCAAGGCTAAGATCTTAGAATATGTATTGTTAGAAACTTTCTAGTTGATCTAATCAGGAAACATGGGTGAGAATGAGAATTAGTGGCCTACATTTTACAAAATATTTCATTCATGAGTAAAATATACAAATGTTTATACGGAAAAAATGCACATTGAATAAGGATTGGTGTTTTTGAAAACTTCTAAGTTATAGGGAAACTCAGAAACCTTAATTGAAATCATACATGAGCATGTCTGTGTGAGCATTTCTTAATCATAGTTTTTTTTCCCCCCTTTTTATGGGCCACAGGTTATAATAGCTATGATAATACCTTATAAACTGTATGGGATGAAAGAGTACCTTAATTTAGTTCAAGATGTATTCCATATATGGCATTGTAATTTTTTTAAAAAGAGTCTGCATAGAATGAAAGAGTGTCTTAATTTAGTTCAAGTTCAGAGGTATACCATATATGGCATTTTAATTTTTAAAAAATTTCATATTATTAACAAAATGTATTGACTTTGATCATATGCAAGGCTTTGTGATTCCAGTGTGGAAACCTGGAACCTCAGGATTTCTATCACAGTCTAACAGTGAGGTTAGAAGTGCCCACAGGAAAGAAACTAAGCACGTATGACCACTGTTTGCTGAATCCCTGCCCCATGTTGGTCCCTGGGGGGCCATGAAAAAGCCAGACATGGGCTCACAGTGTAGAATGGTGCAACAAGAAATGACTAACTTCCAAATGTGCGACGATAAGAGAAGTAATAGTGACAAACACACAGTGTCTATCGTGGAGCCTACAGAAGAGCCACTGGCCAAGGACTGGCATCCCAGCCTCCCACAATCGGCAGAGCGTCCATGAACAACTGGTCTCTTCTGAAGAAGTTCCCTATCCAAAGTGCTGTCAGCACTCACATGGAGAAACAGTGACGGGCAAACAGTTAAGAGGTTCTCATTAGGGATTCATTTTACTCATCTCTATCCTCTTTTTATTTAAAAGGCAAATGCTGGAGAGCAAGACCTCTGTCTCTACTACAAACAGAAAAATTAGCCAGACGTAGTGACGGGCACTTGTAGTCACAGCTATTCAGGGAGGCTGAGGCAGGAGGATCACTTGAACCCAAGAGTTTGAAGTTGCAATGAGATATGACGCCATGGCATTCTACCCGGGGTGACAGAGTGAGACTCTGTTTCTAAATAAATGAATGGCAAATGCTCTGGGGCTAATAAGCCTGGGCACATTCATTCACTTAACAAATACCATTTAGTGCCTACTGTGTGCCAAATAGAGTTCTAGCTCTTGCCTCGGAATCACACCTTACTGTGAATTATTGTGATCAGTGAGTTATTTTCCTCAGTCAGGCAGTTAGTTAGTTGGGGGGAACGAGAGGGCAGGTTTGGATGGATGGAAATGAGAAGAGACGAAACAGTTCAAATTTCCCCAGAAACATCTCACTATGCTTTCGAGTCTCCTACAAGGCAAACTAAAAAGTAAATCTAAGTTTCCCCTACCCACTGCTCCTCTTAGTGATTGACTCTCCGGAGACCCCAGCAGTGCTGTGAGAGGCCCTGGGCAAGTGCCCTGCCCGGTCGTCTCTGAACTCTGTTCATCTCCTCTCCTGTCACCCAGCTGCTTCCTTGACTTCCTCTGTCCTCTGAGGTCCTTTCACCTCCAGGAGCCCACCGTGGTTCTCACCCCTGTTTTTTTGAACAGGCACAATGGAGAGTTTGCAGGAGACATACCAGACAAGAGAGGGGGGGTGGCAGCAGCAGTGGCCGCTGTCTCTCCTCTCCAGCGTCTCTCCTGTCTTTGCAGAAACATGTCCCTGGCTCTAAGCCTCACGTCTCTATCCTCTGTGCCCTGGGAACCGCATCCCCCTAACCACCAGGATCTTTCTAGCCTCTCTTAAAACTTTGGCCCCCTGACTCCTTCCAGACGGTCCGCACATGGGGCATTGCCAAGGACCAGTTTCGTCTGCACAAGGACCCCGCCCCCACCCGTCTCTCTCATTGCCATCCCCCGGTGCTGGTCCTCAGGACGTCTCCCTGGCCCTGTGCTTTAACCTGTGCACCGTCTCCTGCCATTTATCTTTGCACAGAAAATCTTCCAGAAGCACTAGGGCCTCCTCATCCTGATGAGCCGCTAGCAGTGACTGCCCAGTCCCGGGAGACAGTGGACAGGCTCAGCACACTTTCTGTGCTTATCTCCTCGCTGCTGGGGAACGGTCGAAGTGCCAGGCGGCCTTCTCCTCCCGCTCAGCCCTCAGAGCCTCCGTGTTCTGGCCTTTTCCTCCCTCAGTCTGCTATGTGGATTCTGTCCCCTCTCCCAGCCACGCCCGTTGCCATTTCTTCCCTAAACCTTCCCCAGAAGGAAGTTATCTCTGATTTTTCTGAGTTCCCCAGAACTATTTTGGTAGCTGTCAGTTCCACTATTAAGGCGGACTACCCCGTAGTGACTTTATTTTCCTGTGACTACAGTAGCTGCTTAGTATTATAGTAATTTATGTACACTTTATCTCTCCTATTAAAGTGGAAGCATCTTCAAGTTCTTTGTATTCTTTAACCTATAAACTAGCTAAATGCTGTAGACATGGAAATACTCTTTAAAAATATAAGCGTTAAAGTATCTATGTTTGGAAAAACTGGAGTATTAATCTGAATTTCACATATTTAAGAGAAATATTTAATGCCCAGATAAGCTGAGTAGTAAATTTTCATTTAACTTTTAAAAGGGGCAGACAGAAAGTTTGTGTGCAATTTAAAATAATTTAACAGTCAATTGCACATGAACTTGATGTCCCCCCGTACATTGAACAGTCACAAATTGCACTTCCAATATGTGCCCGATGCTGCTGTAGGTGCTTGTGAACTGTCCCCAGGATCTTAGAGCCTACAGTGGGGTAAAGAGGAACGAATGTAGGGAAGAGAACCTGACAGTTTTTAAGTCTCCAGTCACTGGATTTAGTGAAAGTTAATGGGCAAAGCTAAATAAAACCCGGGTTCACCTGACGTCGGGTACCTGTCAGTCCAGAGGCATCACCACAAGTTGCCCTTATGCTAGTTTGCTTTGGTGATTAACAAGGTCTGAACTTCTGGAACTGGGTAATTAGTTCATCTTCATGACAAGCTAAAATCATTCTAGAAAGGAAAAAAGAAGAAATGTAAATTAAGATTTACCTTATTTCATAGATGTAGCCCTGCAAAAGTACCCATACGACTTTCTAAAGCCCTTGATTTTAACTGTTTGCCGTTTGCCTATGCATTTATTTTTGAGGTCATTTGAAAATGCCCGTTTCCGCTGTCGACCTTGATGTCAATTGTGGGTGCCTCCTGAAGTTGTGCCTTTTTGACAGACCAGTGCCATCTAATGGTGAAAAGTGACAATCTGATATTCTTGGTTTTCTTAAACATCTCAGTGGAAACACATCTGTTTTTCTTCATTTCACTTTTTAGTGTACTTGTCAGGAATACATTTCAGCAAAAAAAAGTGGAAATAGCCTACATTTTTTGTCTATCAAGTTATATGAAATGTCGTAGTCATATCTACTTAGAGTTTTGCCTTATTCTAAAAGCACTTGTGGCTGTTAACAGAAAGCAATAAAATGGTAAAATATTTTAGAAACGACAGATGCTCAGGGGCCAGTAAAGTTTAAACTAGAAGAGCAGAGGAACAGGGGAAGACACTTTAAAGCAATCCTTTAGTTGAAAAGTATTTAGCTGAGTGAAAAATCCTTTTTGTGATAGGAATAACTCTCAGTTACTGTATTTCCTGATTTAGAATACATCTTTTCACACGTCTCTCTCTGTAGTTAAGGGGTCATTATCCAGTTTATAAGTTACCCAGGCTCACTGCTTCCTTTTCCCTTGATAATGTGTGATTTTACACTGGTTTTAAAAACTGTGATCCCAGGACCAAGCAACCTCAACATCACCGGGGAAACTCGCTAGAAATACAAATTCTTGCATCCAGACCCTGGACCTACTAAATTAGAAATTTTAGGTTGGGGCTTAGTAATTTGTGTTGCATTCGGGTGATTCTGATGCCATTCATTGAGAATCACTGTTAACAAGCTAGTTAGAAAATAATTGGAGTAGAAAAGATTAGATATTAAAAAGCCTACTTTATTTGGTAACAACTGTTTCTTTCTTTTTTTTTTTTTTTTTGTGGTTTTTGGCCGGGGCTGGGTTTGAACCTGCCACCCCGGCATATGGGGCCAGCGCCCTATTCCTTTGATCCACAGGCGCCGCCCCAGCAACTGATTCTTTTTTTAATGGTTTAGCCAAGGGACTTGACACTGAATAAAATAATTTTGACTTTTCTGGGCCTTCTATTTATTTATCTCTGCCAAGGTTAAAAAAAAAAAGGAGAAGGAGAGGTGCTATCCATGAATACACAAAATTTACTTGGAATCATAATTCACAGCATGCTCTAACAAGTCAAGTGCAGCCCAGCATCATTAAATCCATACTTTAAAATTCTATGAGTCAATAAAACATTTTCAAAGGAAATGTCTCCTTTGTAGCTAACTTCACTATGACTCACTTAAAATCGTACTTGTTACATTAAGATTAGCTGGAACATCTGAAAAGCAGGTGAAATGTTATGATAAATTATAAATTAAAAACTTAAAATTTAAAAAGGAGGGTTCAAAACGTTGCTTTTCTTGGTTATTGCTTTTTAAATTAGCAACTGTGAAAAAATATATATTTAAATCAGCTATCGAGTGAGGCTGCTATAAGAATGTTTAAGTCTCTGGGCCATTTATAAGTTGTGATTTTCTAAATAAGTTATGACGTTTAGCTGCAAATTACGAAATTTTATAAAAAAGAAAAAGGTTTCATGAAGACTAACTTTTGTTCCCCTTTCTCCAAAGTAAGACCAAGAAGAAGAGAGTATGGTAGGTGAAATCCCAACATGAGTCTGACCTACATCAGATTTATCAGAGCGGCTCACCAGAATCACGTGTAGACCCTCTCTGTGCTGAGTCAGCTGAACTCGTCCTAATGTCTAAGTTTCTACCACTGTAGTGATCCTGCCAAAACCTTCTCTGTGGCTACAGAGACAACTAAAGACCACACCTCAGTTGATACAAATAGAAAAATCAGGATGTATGACCAAAGGAAATAGACTAGTGGCTCTAGTTCCTTGATTTTTATCTCATTTGATTTTTTTCAGCCAAAGCTGAGAACACTTTAAGAAGGGATTGAGGGTAAACCAAGGACCTTCGAGGCAGAAGGGAGAAACCAAGAATTTAAACGCGTTTTGCCTGGTCAGGAGGGTTTTTTTAGAAAGGAAACAGCACAAGTGTTATATAACGGCCCTGAGATGGCTGTGAGTTTAAAGAACAACCAGCAAGTTCTGTAGCATCTCTGTTTGAGCGCTGTCTGACCACACTGCTTCCCTTCTCCATAAAATTATTTCAGACCAAATGGAAAAATAAGCCACTAAAATGCCTCGAGATTGGAACAGTGTTTTAAACTGTTTGATATCTCTCTAGATCCTATCTGTAATAACGTTGTTTAGTCTGAGATATGAAAGTTGAAGGGGGCACCTCACTGTAGAATCATAGAACCACAGAAGAAAGCTTGGAGAACCCGTCAGCCTGGAGCAGCCGCTGTCCCCGGTCAGGAGTCCTGGATTCTTCTTGTTGCAACTCATCAAGGTGACTTCAGAACAGGAAGGGCTTTCCAAAAGGGCCGACCTTAGGAACAAAGAGTGCCTTGACTGATGTATTTTTGCAGTGATATTTGACCTTCCCTTATGCCTCTGCCAAAAGAAATCTTTTTCTTGCCAGGAAGTCCAGTTTTTACAGGATGTACAGGCTCCAACAGTAGAAATTTTTTTGGAGACAGCCTTTGTCATCCTCGGTAGAGTGCTATGGTGTCATAGCTCACAGCATCCTCAAACTCTTGGGCTCAAGTACTTCACTTCTCAACTTCCCAAGCAGCTATAGGCACCTGCCACAATACCCAGCTGTTTTTACAGAGGAGGTCTTACTATTGCTGGGTCTGGTCTTGAACTCCTGATCTCAAGCAATCCACCTGCCTCAGCCTCCCAAAATGCTAAGATTATAGGCGTGAGCCATCACACCCAGCCCCCCGAAATTTTTTTTACTGTTTAATAAATAGGAAAAGCCTGTGAAGGGTTTTTCTGTTCCATCTGAAAGTATAACTTCTTTGGGTACAAGAGCCAGCAGCTTATTTTTCCTCTTCAGTCTTAAAGGCATATTGCACATGACATTTTTCTGTTCCCAACTTCTTAGTGAGAAAAAAAGAGTCAGAGTTTTAGTATTGGAAGAAACCTTAATGGTCACCTTGTCCAGGCATTTTCAGTGCTTGAAACACCTTTTCATCAGTTCCAGGTCGCTCAACCTCACAGAATGGCCATGTTCAAAGGGAAGAGTCGGGGGGGGGGAGGGGAGAAAGAGAGCCTCGTCTTATTCTGTTCCTGCTGCCAGTGTAGACCGCCCATTGGGAAATGTGCAAATCTCCATGGTCCTCGGGTACTTGTGTGACCATCCCATCCCTGATGGATACAACAGTTTCCAATCAGAGAAATGTAGCCAGAGCTTCTTAACCTCAGCACGGTACCCTTTGGAAGCAGATAATGCTGCTCAGTTGTAGGGGCTGTCCTGCGCATGGTAGAATATTTGGCAACATCTCTGATTGCTACCCACTAAAGCCAGTGGCGCATATCTGCAGTCCTTACCCCCCACCTCAACCCTGGAGACCTTTCTCCTGCTGGCAGAGGAGTGATGGACTGGAACCTGTGCTCTGTGTTCATTGTACAATAAAAATCCCCGGGAGAATTGCACTAACTTTTTGTCAACTGTGGAACTGTTTGCTGGTTGGACCGAGGAGTTAGTTACCATCTTCACTCTGCTAGGAAGTAAGTAATCTGGAACTGTGGCCATAGGTCTCCGTATCAACAAAACACACTTCATTTAGACCAGCACTTCCCACCTGGGGCGACTTGCCCCTCCCATCATTCCTTACTAAAAACAGGCCACCACAGTAGGTGCTGTAAAAATGCAAGTGGCTGTACTATGTTTCGTAGATGACACGACACCCTCAATTTAAAGATAAACTTTTTTTTACTTTCTATTTTAACATAGATACAGAAAATTGCATCTATCCCAAGGGCACTGACTGAATCTTCATAAACTGAAAATGTCAAAAAGCAGGATAGGAGTTTATTGGGCAGATTTCATAATACCCTTGACTGTATTTAGAACAGTGCTGTGAAATGATGAAGTCCCGTGGTGACAGTGCCCGTAAACAACTACACAGTTGATGGAACTGAGGTAGTTGAGCAACAGAATTCAGAACTTGGGCAGTGATGGGTGTGTGACCTGTGGCGATGGTGAGATTTAGCTGGGGGTGAGGGCATATCTCCTACCAAGGGCCTTGGGAGAGGTAAGTAGGTCCTGAGCAACACAAGATAAAACCATAGGGTAAGGGGCAAAGTTTTGGAGGATGTCTTAAGAGTTCACAAGGCAGATTATTTTGCTTTTTAAAAAAATATGATTTGTTTTCTGGAAGAGGCAGTGTGGATCCAGGAGAACGCAGATTCTTCCTCTGGCTGTGGGTGCTGGGGGAAGGCAAAGAGGAAAATTAAAATGTGTTTCTTTTGACCAAAGATTGTGGTGGTTAAACCTTTTTTCTTAAAAAAGCTTCTATAATATTTAAGGGGAGATTGTTTATTAACAATGATTTTCAGCTGAATTGAATGATAGCTTGTATTAAATATCAACTGAATAATTTTATTTTACAGATCTGCTTTAACTTTGGAAATGGACTCCACTTTGAGGTAAGAAGCCCAGCGTATGGCTCGGCACCTGTACTCAAATGGCTAAAGCACCAGTCACATACACCAGAGCTGGCAGGTTCCAATCCAACCCAGGCCTGCCAAACAACAGACAAGTACAACCAAAAAATAGCCGGGCGTTGTGGCAGGTGCCTGTAGTCCCAGCTACTGGGTAGGCTGAGGCAAGAGGATCACTTAGGCCCAAGAGTTTGACGTTACTGTGAGCTGTGATGCCGCGGCACTCTACCCAGGGCAACAGCTTGAAGCTCTGTCTCAAAAAAAAAAAAAAAAAGAAGAAGAAGAAGAAGCCAAGGATATTATTTCTATAATTTGGACTCAGAGGCTTCATTTTAGGTGGTCAGTGCTTTACCACATTAAAAACACATATTGCCTTGTACCCAGCAGTTTCATTCAAATAAGTGCAGAGGAATATATCCATGGATGTTCAGTGCCATATTTTTGACAAACTGAATGTTTACAAACAGAATGTTAAAACCATTTGTAGTATAGGCAAGAATGGGCATGATGATGTTCTAAAAAAAAATCAGGAAACAGACAGAACAAGATATATAGTATAAGTCCATTTTGTAGGATGTGTAACTGTATAGTTAAGATGAGAAAAGATAATCGTCAAGCTTCTAAGTGAACTCTGAAATATGTATGAGTGAACAAATACAGAGAAGTTTTCTATTTTTATATCATAAATTTTAATGTTATCATTTGTAAGGTTTTGTTATATAACTTAAATTTATTTAAAGTTATAGAAAAAGGTTTTCAAATAAAAACAAAGCTGCTGGGCATGATGGCATGCACCTACAGTTCTAGCTGGTTGGGAGGCAGAGGCAGGAATATTCCTGAGCCCAGGAGTTCAAGGCTGTAACGCACCATGATTGCACCTATGAATAGCCACTGTGCACGCCAGCCTGGGCAACGTGGGCCATGTAGCTTAGTAAAGAAAAGAAAAAAAAGAAAAGGAAAAAAAACTAATAACGTAGTATAACCAGTGTAAATATTCTGAAATTTAAAAATATGTAAACAATAGAATGAGTAAAATAATAAAATAAACCTACTATAATAATCAGGTCTATTCTTAAAATACTAGGTCAGCTGTATTGAAGTTTTTTTTTGGATAGTAGTTTCCAATAGTTTTGTAGAATACATTTCATAAGGTTATATAAAGAAGAGATTGTAAATTTAATACTTTGCCCAATCCTGAAAACAATACATTTATTAACTGGCAATTTTACAAGTTTTGTCAAATTTCTATCAATAGGTTACTAAGATTTAGTCTTAAAACATTTGATAATTCATTTTTAAACCATCAGTGACCACAGTAATTGAAATTTCGTTTTTAATTAGTAAAAAAAGATTTTGACATGGTCTATTATTTTTAATTTGCCAATTTGTTAGGCCACTTAATTTCTCTTGAGCCTTTTAAACTCTCCACCCTTCTTTACTTCTTTACTGTTAAAAACAAAACCTTCCTGCTTTACTGGTTTGGAGACATTCTCTTGCACACTTACGGAGTGTGCTAGAATATGTATATTTTCCTCTTTGCAAGTGAAACCTGATAAGAAATACGAAACCTACCTTAAAATTTGCACTATTGTTAAAGGTTAGCAAATGATAGGATACCATACTAATGTGTTATGTCTATGATGCACTATAATTTGGGGGGCAATATTTTATTGTTGTAGGCCTTAAATACAAGGAATGAAAAGAAGTCGCCTCCTAAGCTTGCTCACTTAGTACGGCAGAAGCGAGCCTGGATCACGGCCCCGGTGGCTCTTCGGGAGGGAGAAGATCTGTCCAAAAAGAATCCAATCGCCAAGGTACCTTCTAAAGAGGAACATGAAATACGCATGGGATTAAAATATGGGCTGAAAGGATTTTTATGTTCACTGTAAAATTTAAGGAAAATCAATAATATACATTTACTTACTAAATTTTTAAATATTCAGGATGTACCTGAAAATTACCAGAGCTTACTTTTTAGCATAAAGTGCCAGCTTTAAGATCTTCTTTCCCATTCCAAAAGATGCAGCACCATTGGCAAAAAAAAAAAAATATATATATATATATATAAATTTTGAGTTTTGATTCAACCAAGAGTCCTAAAGGATCTGGTGCTATTTTAATCTTGGTTTAAGACAGTGTTACAAAGTTCAAAAGAAGATACTGTCATAAAATGCTGTTTTCAAACTGAACTGTCTAATAGGTGGGGTGATGGTATATCATCTTTTACCCAGGACAGGCCTGGATTAGTAATTATTATACTATCTGCTTTTGCAGAGTGTCCAGCTTTTTGATAAATTGTGCGATACCCCAAAACATAATCCAAATCTGCCCACTGTCTTCAACTCCATGGCTGTGGCCCTGGTCCAAGGCACCACCATCATCTCTGACCTGCGTTTATTGCCACGAGAGCCCCTACCCTGTCTCCTGCTTTCCCTCTTGCCAGCTCCCCACGTCCCCCACACACAGAGTGTAGTCCTCAGGAGGAGCCAGAGGGCAGACAGACCACAGCGTGTTTCCCTTAGTGAGACTCTTTCGGCAGCTTCCCAGTTTAACTGAGAAGTCAACTCCTTACTCTTGTCTGTAAGAGCCCACATGATCAGCTGGCCTTGGCCTCCTGTCTGACCTTGGCACCTGTCACTCCCCTTGTTTACACTGCTACATCCCAGAAACTGACCACCACCCCATACCAGCCCCCCCCCCCGGTCACTCCTGGCGTTCTCTCTGCCTGGAATATTCTCCCCACAGGTGTCTGTAATATAGCACCTCGTTGAGCTGCTGCTCAAGTGTCAGCTCCTTCCTCATGCCTTGCTTTTACTCCTCTCTCTCTTATACTGTTTCTTTATAGCATATTCTGCTACTGCACGTCATGTTGTGTATGGCTCTTTGCATCTCCGTAGAGGATGAGCCCTTCGAGGGCAGGTTTAGTCCTCAGGGCGCACAGCTCAGACCCTGCGAGGTGCAGCAAGTCTGAGGTGCGGTGAACACCTGTGGGAATGAACACGTGTTCACGTGCAAGTGTTCCCCAGCCTTCCGTTCTTTTTGAAAAAATAGTAGCTATGGAAGACAAAACAGTTTTCTTCTCCAGCAACAAGCTTTTTTCACAAAAGCCTTCAGAAATCCAGATGTTTTATGTCTGGCTTTACATAATAGTATGTATCAAAGTAACGGCACCTTTTATTTGGCTTTGGCTTGCCTTTTTGAGATATCTAAGCCATAGATTTCCCTGGAATACCTTGGTTGCTTAGAGTTTAACAAATGTTAAATATTGTTCTTATTAATTTTAATTATATGTAAAATTATGGGTAATTTTATATATTTTTTTAATTCATAGCTGTATACATGAATGCATTTATGGGGTACAATGTGCTGGTTTTTTATACAATTTGAAATAGTTACAACTAACTGGTTAACATAGCCTTCACCATACTTCTTAATTGTGTTATGAAATTTATACTCTACACTTAGTAGATTTGACTTATCTATAATTTTAATTAAGTTATTAAGAGTAAAATTTATACAAAAAGCAAAAGATCTTGTTAAATTTTCCCAACTCTCCAAATTCTCTACCTAGTGGCAGTATTGTCAATAGTTTAGTTGTGTATCTTCCAGACCTTACGAAATGCATGCAGAGGTGTGTGTGTGTTTGTGTGTGTGCATATGTATGCATGTATGATATGAACCAACAGTTCTGTCCACACACAGTTTCTGTTTTATTTCTAACTGATGTGTATATGCATGGGTTTGACACAGAAAGAGAGTCAGAAATCCAGTGAAACGTAACCATGTGGCTGTCCCAGATCCACCATTCCACTCTAGGAGCAGAGCTGGCAAGGCAGGCTCCCATCTGCTCAGTTTTTCCCAGCATCAGCCTCTGCCCCAGTGATGGTTGGGAAACCAGTGGGAAGAATGTGTAACTGATTCTTAAGTTAGAACTCGCTGGGTGAGTCTGAAGGAAGAAATGGAGGGACCAATAGGGACCACAGAGAAGTATTTACCAGTGAAGAATTAGAGACTCGAATAAAATTGTTTATGGGGGATAAACATAATAACTACAGAAGACCCAGTAGGTTATCAACATTATTAATTGGCTGATGGCTTCCAAGCAGAGACAGCATTTGACTGTTTTAATCCTTCTGTGGAAAACAGCCTTATTCATACTTTGCAGGCCCCTGGATGGATTTAGGAAGGTGATTTTCACTCTGCAGTTTTTACCCTATATGCTAAATTTAAAATTGACTCCCTTCCCTTAAGATGTCCCCCAACTATGTCTTAATTTCAGAACAATGCTAAGAGGTAGGTAGTATTTATCGTCTCCATTTTATTGAGGAGTCTGAAGCACAGAAAGGTTAACTAACTAACTCAGTATCATAGAACTAGTGCGTGGCTAAGGGAGGTTTAGCACCCAGGTTCTCTGACACCAGCACATGCGCTTGGGCTAAGCTACCTCCTCCCATCAACACCCTAACAACTTTAAGGGAGATTGTCAATTAAAAATATTTACCTATAAATGATAGAGACTCCCTTCTCTACCTTTCGCTCAGATTAAGTGTAGTAAATTATAGAGCAGTGTTTTCAGCCTTTTATAATCTCACAGTACACTTTAACCCATAGATAAACTTCTTAAATTATGTTGATTTCGCTTACAAAGAAGTGCTTTGAACTTTTTTTGAAAATAATTTAATTAATGATCTTTAAGAATTTTTGAGGCGCATCTAAGCTCTTTTCATGACATACCTGAAACATTCCTCTGTTATTTTTGTGTTAGATACATTCTGACATCGCAGAAGAAAGAGGAGTAAAAATTACATACAAATACACTGGAAAAGGGATTACAGAGCCACCTTTTGGAGTATTTGTCTTTAACAAAGACACTGGAGAATTAAATGTTACCAGCATCCTTGACCGAGAAGAAACACCATTTTTTTTGGTAAGAATGGTTTTACATTTGTTTGTGGTTTTTCTTGGGCGATAGGTGTAATTTGTTTTGTTATTTTTTGATAGTATGGTAGTTCAGTTACATTAGCTTACATCTAATCTTATTTATTATTTATGTCATGATTTCAGCTAGTAGGTTATGCTTTGGATGAGAGAGGCAGCAACCTAGAGAAACCAATAGAACTTCGCATTAGAGTTCTTGACATCAATGACAATGAGCCGGTGTTCACCCAGGACGTCTTTGTTGGGTCTGTTGCAGAGCTAAGTACAGCACGTAAGAGTCTATTATTTCTTTATGAATAAACACCCAAGGTCATTTTATCCCCACTTTGTAAATGAACACCAAATCCCACATCTTAATGCAAATTGAGTATTACCCACAGGACACATAATAACAAAACCTATTGCTCTAGGTTCAGAACTGCTTTTCTATATGACACCTTTTTACCCTTGGAGCAGATACGGTAGATTGATGGGGTAGGGAAGGAGTCTGTAGCAACTACTCTGCCCTGCGCTGCCCTGCAGCAGAAAAGCAGCCATGGATGGTATGAAACAAAAGAGCCTGGCTGTGTTCCAATAAAACTTTATTTCCATCAATAGGTGGCTGGCTGGCTTTGGCTCTCTGACTGTAGTGAACTAACTTCTGACTTACATTGTTTTTACTGTGAGATTTATTGACAACATTGTCTGATACAGTGCTCTATTTTAGGACTCAAGGGAGAGATTTATAAAGAATCATAATAAAGAATAGTTATGCTTCTCTTGATTTGTGTGTATCTTAATAAACACCAGGTTCATGTATCTGCTCATCTTTCTTTCTTTGTATTGGCTGTTAGTATCATTATAAACAAACCTTTTGGCCCTCCTATAGCACTTTCTCAAGACTTCACCCTGACCCTGGCCTTACGCTCGTCTTGTTTTTCCTACTCCTGTACACTGCTCACTCTTACTTCCTCATTTAGCTAAATTTATGATCATGGTAAATTGCATGTGATTTTGATAAGCCCGTGAAATCCTTTTTTTGGAACAAGCCAGAATTATTAATAAAATAACACACGTAACATAAGTAGATGTGCTTAAAGTTGAGTTTCATCTTGGACGCCTGTATTTCTAATGCCAGATACACTTGTGATGAAGATTAATGCAACAGACGCAGATGAGCCCAATACTATGAATTCTAAGATTTCCTATAGAATCGTGTCTCAGGAGCCTCCTTATCCTCCAGTTTTCTACCTAAATAAAGATACAGGAGAGATTTACACAACCAGTGTTACTTTGGACAGAGAGGTTAGTTAATATTTTTTGTTACCTGTCTTTTCAACTCTCTCTCATCCTTTGCAGTTTCTCTTCTGTATTATTGTTTTCTAAGTTCCTTATTTTGTTCTGCATTCATCATTCAAAGGTAATTCTTGGCATTGTTCTCATTTAGGGATGTGCTGTCCATTGTAATAACCATCATCCATATGTTGAAATGTAACTTTCAAATTGACACGTGATATAGACATGTTGAGATGTATAAAATATGTGCCAGATTTGAAAGATTTAGTATGAAAAAAAGAATAGGAAATAACACTAATATTTTTATGTTGATTACATGCTCAGATTGATAGTATTTTGGTTCTCATGAGTTAAATAATATATGTATACTCATTTAAAATTAATATTACTGGCTTCTTTTTTTAAAATGTGGCTACTAGAAGATTTAAAATTACGTAGCTGGGTGTGGTAGCTGACACCTGTAATCCAAGCACTTTGGGAGGCCACGGCAGGAGTATCTCTTGAACCCAGGAGTTTGAGGCTACAGCGAGCTATGACGACACAACTGCATTCCAGCCTGAGAAACAGAATGAGACCCTGTCTCAGAACAAAACAAAAAATACATGAAAATAACACTGTTCTGAGGCTTCTGTAATCAGGATTGTTTTTATTCGAGAGTCCTAAAGCAACATTCCTTAGTTTGTGGTTCTCTAATGAAACGCCAGGCACCTTCTCCAACTGCTAATACTTATGCGGGGGTGAGAATGGGGGGTGGAAACAGGAGTCTTAGTTAGAGAATAAAAATACTGTAAAGGAAGGAATTACCATGTATTATAAATCTCAAATTGAAGTAGGTTTTCTAGAAAGGCTGTTCTCTCAAACATTTCACTGTATTTCTAACTCGAAGAGAAAATTTTAAATAAAAGGGGGAGATAGAAGATTTTTAAAATACTGCATACATGAAGATCTTAACAGTGTACAAGAGTAAAATGTTGTCATCAGATATAAGTCATCATCCAAGTGCATTGTATTTAGTCTTAACGAAAAAATGATTTCACTCTGCTCAGATGGGAAGAATTGTGTCCAATATTTCTACTGGGACTTTTGTAAATTAAAGAATATGATTGTGCCTAACATCTATAACTCTTCACTTAATATTAGAATGAAAAAGTATTACTTTGAATTAGTAGTGTGATTTTTTTTTTTTTTTAATAAGCAGCTGTCTGAAGTATGGCAAGTTCAGTCACTAATGGTAGCTGATACTTCCTGGGCCTTTACCACGGGCCTTTGTGTGGATGAACCCATTGAAACCACATAGAAACCTGTGAGGCTGATCCACTTATTATCCCCCTTTTACACATAAAGAACCTGAAGGTCAGAGGAACTCAGTATGTGTCTAACACAGGCCATAAATGACAGTGCCAGAACTGGGACCCACGCAGCTGGCTCCAGAGCCCTGGTTGTCCTGCCATTCACCGAGTGGTCCTGCCCACACAGGACCCCAAGCAGTGGCACTGGCTGCCCTTCCTAAACTCCAGCCGTGCTTAGCGGAGCTGTAGTAGGGGGACCCTGTGGAAGAGAAGAGTTCACTCTCGAGTGGAATGTGAGCCATTGTTCTTAGCACACATTTGCTAGGAATCATATTTCTGGAGAATTCAAGTTTTTTGAGACCAGGTTTTCCTACGTGAGAATAAAGCATGGGGCGGAAAGAACCAACTCCTGCATTCCCGCCATCGCGTCCACAGCAGAACAAAGTAGATTTTCAACAATATCAGTATCTAAGAATTTGACTATTAACAACTCCCTAGGTTTTTCTGTCCTTCGAAAAAGCTCTAACTACAAATAGGGTCTTTACACAAATATAGTAGGTCATGAACCTTATTTATGAATAAAATACGCTGTGATACATTTTCTAATAATAAAGTATACTAAAGCCAGAAAGACAAATTAGGGAGCAATTCATGTTCACCCCATCCGGATATTTCGCATTGCAGGAACACAGCAGCTATACTTTGACAGTAGAAGCAAGAGATGGCAATGGACAAATAACGGATAAGCCAGTAAAACAAGCTCAAGTTCAGATTCGTATTTTGGATGTCAATGACAACATACCGGTAGTGGAAAATGAAATGGTAAATATTATTCTTATAATAAGTGTACTTATTTATTTATTTTTTAATTTTAACTAAAAATGTGTGACTGAAGTTTGTATTACCTTAGAATACAAATCGCGTGTTCGTGTTTTGCAGTATGAAGGGGCAGTTGAAGAAAATCAAGTCAACGTGGAAGTCATGCGCATAAAAGTGTTGGACGCAGATGAAGTTGGCTCCGATAACTGGTTAGCCAACTTCACGTTTGCATCTGGAAATGAAGGGGGTTACTTTCACATAGAAACAGATGCTCAAACCAATGAAGGCATCGTGACCCTTATTAAGGTAAGTAATGAGTGTTAAAAACAGGGATCGGGCAAATTGGTACTGGAGACGAATCTGATGCGTTTTGACCCCCAAATACAAGTGCTTTGCAAACTTAACTGGAACCACAGTTGTTCAAGGCAGGGGCCATCCCTGTTTGCCCGAGTGTTATGGTTGGAAAGAGGTCACACTACGGTTCAAATTCAGACCTGAGGACGGTCGCCCTAGACAGACGGCCTGCAGTAGCATGGTCAATGCTTCCACATTGCTGGTCTTGCTTGCCACCCATATCTGACAGCAGCATTCTCACACCGTCACTTACTGTCCCTGTGAATACCCGGTCACTTACTATGTCTTATTTTTATCTACTTAGTAGTAAAGCCAAACCTCACAAATAACATCTGAAAACAAGAACTGATAACTGGATACTTAAGTCCAAGAAGCACCTAGTAATTGATATGTGCCAAAAATGCAGATTCCTGGTTCCCATCAAAAAGTCTTTAGTGGTGCCTGTGGCTCAAGGAGTAGGGCACCAGCCCCATATACCAGAGGTGGTGGGTTCATACCCAGCCCTGGCCAAAAACTGCAAAAAAAAAAAAAAAAAAAAGTCTTACTGGATAAGGCTCAGGAATTTGCCTATTTAACAAAAATCCACTTACAATTCTAATATAAGTAGTGCGAGAGTCACATTGGAAAATAAAGTGTCCTAATCTCTTGTGCTTAATTGAATTAGTGAAGGAAAAATTGGATTAGTCTTACATATGGGTCTTATGCCTCTGGATCTTATAACCCTCACAGAACTTTTTAAATAAAAATTACAAGATGAATTTATAGGTTACAAAATAAAGAAGGCATAACATCAATGTATTTTTAAATGGTTTAGGTAAAAATTGCCTTACCAGACTTTAAATAAAATGCAAGGCTATCACTTTCAAAATACTATTTCATTAAGTCACACACTGGCAAAAGTTGATTCCAGAAGTTTTCAACTTTTTATAAAAACTTTATATATAAGTAGGTAAAAATCTTAACAGTGGAGAGAGGAATAAAGATAATATACATGTATAACAGATAGGAAAGAACAAACTTAAAGTTTCATGGTGATAGCTATCAGCACATACTGATAGGCTACTATATGCATTTAAACTACCTTTTTAAAGCAGAGAAAAATTGAATAACATTACTTCACGTTTTAAGGGAAGAGATATTTTATGATTATTGAAGAAATGAGTAGTGTCACCAGAGGCAAAAGAATATCTACTTAAAAAGAAATAAGCATAATTTTTTAGTCATCAGTTGTAGGTGCAGCCATGCCAGATGCTTGAGATACAAAAGCCAGTCACTTTGATGATAGACTGCTGCTGGCAACAGAAAAAAGAAAAGCCGGTAGGGGAAGCCGTCATACATCGATAAACAGTAGAGGGGCTAGAATGGAAGTACAGTCGTATTAGGAGAAGCCGTCATACATCGATAAATAGTAGAGGGGCTAGAATGGAAGTACAGTCGTGTTAGGAGAAGCCGTCATACATCGATAAATAGTAGAGGGGCTAGAATGGAAGTACAGTCGTATTAGGAGAAGCCGTCATACATCGATAAATAGTAG
>CAUYON010042172.1:0-36611 GCA_963573935.1 Arctocebus calabarensis
CAGCTCACAGCAACCTCAAAGTCTTGGGCTTAAGCGATTCTCTTGCCTCAGCCTCCCAAATAGCTGGGACTACAGGTGCCCACCACAATGCCCAGCTATTTTTGGTTGTAGTTGTCACTGTTATTTGGTAGGCCCAGGCCAGGTTCGAACCTGTCAGCCCTGGGTTATGTGGCCAGTGCCCTAGCCACTAAGCTTCAGGCACTGAGCCAATTGTGTACTCATTTTAGTTTTACAGAATAAATGATTCATAGATTCTTCAAAATGTTAACCATCACATATTCAGAAAAGGGAGGCCTTATCTGAAAATGCCATTCAGTTAAATGCAAGTTTTCCAGATATCCAAGAATGTAAGATCCCTATTCTGACTGAGAGGACTTTGATGAGGAACATACTGGTTTATGGAACTAGAAATGCTATGTTATTATAGAACATTCACTTTTATTTTTTTTTTTTTTGCAGTTTTTGGCCAGGGCTGGGTTTGAACCCACCACCTCTGGTATATGGGGCCGGCACCCTGCTCCTTGAGTCACAGGCACTACCCTTTTTTTTTTTTTTTTTGAGACAAAGCCTCAAGCTATTGCCCTGGGAGTGCTGTGGTATCACAGCTCACAGCAACCTCCAACTCCTGGGCTTAGGCGATTCTCTTGCCTGTAGCTGGGACTACAGGCGCCCGCCTCAACACCCGGCTATTTTTTGGTTGTGGTTGTCATTGTTGTTTGGCAGGCCCAGGCTGGATTCAAACCTGCCAGCTCTGGTATATGTGGCTGGCGCCTTAGCTACTTGAGCTACAGGCGCCACCAGCCATTCACATCTTGGTCAAGGACTCAGTATAGGTCAGGCAAATTTTCAGGCTAGGAAGAGGGTGAGGAACACTACAAAAAACTTTTTGAGGGTGGCGCCTGTGACTCAGTGAGTAAGGCACCGGCCCCACATACCAAGGGTGGTAGGTTCGGACCTAGCTCAGGCCAAACTGCAACAACAACAACAACAAAATATCCGGGCATTGTGGCTGGTGCCTGTAGTCCCAACTACTGGGGAGGCTGAGGCAAGAGAATCACCTAAGCCCAAGAACTGGAGGTTGCTATGACCCGTTATACAGGTCACAGCACTCTACCAGGGGCGACAAAATGAGACTCTGTCTCTAAAAAAAAAAAAAAATGCTTTTTGACCATGTAACAAGAGACACTTACATATGTGCACACATGTATATTCTGTCTGCATGTACATGTGCACTCAATTATTTTAAAAAGAACCTAAAGGGAATGAATGACATGAGCAAAAGATACTTGTTCATTTTAAATTTCTCCCTGTAATTTCAGACTTAAACGCAAATTAATATAGTAATCTCATAAGAATCTTTAAGTTGCAGCTGACTGCTCTGATGAACCTATGATGGGCACAAAAAGACAGACTCTCTAATATCTGCAGGGCAAAATAGGAAACTGGGGCAGCGCCTGTGGCTCAGTCAGTAGGGCGCCAGCCCTGTATACCGAGGGTGGCAGGTTCTAACCCGGCTCTGGCCAAACTGCAACCAAAAAATAGCCAGGCGTTGTAGTGGGCACCTATAGTCCCAGCTACTCAGGAGGCTGAGGCAAAAGAACCGCCTAAGCCCAGGAGTCGGAGGTTGCTGTGAGCACTGTGACGCCACGGCACTCTACTGAGGGTGACAAAGTGAGACTCTGTCTCTACCAAAAAAAAAAAAGCTGGGAAACAGCCTCTTAAATCCACTGGAGAGACTTTCTGTGCTTTAATTATATCTATGAAGGACTATAAAGTAAGGGTAAGAAACTTCCAGGTCTTTAAACGCATTATTACAGTCCATGTGCTGCTCCATTGCACTTGAAAACTGCTTGACTTATATTTCTAGTGAAAATTTATTTTTAAATGCCTGTTTTTTACCTCATAGATTTCTGATACTTATAAAGACTTAAAATTGAACAATAAATCTTACATTTTATTATTATAAATAATAATAAATCATATTATTTTATTATTTAAATCAGAGACAATTTTAACTTGCTGTTTTTATAAGACTTCTTTACAATGTTTTGATACTGTATCTGATAATTTGATTATTGATTTAAAGTTTGGTGTTGTAAAGGACCATAAACTAGTGACTCTTTTAAAATGTGCAGCTGATGGTAGACCTGAAATTAACTTTCTAATTGATCAGACTTTATTTTATCAACTGATTCATAACAGCTCACTGAAGATCCACTGTTGTATGGGACAAAATATATATAGATGAGGAATATTTGACTGACTGTTCTGTGGGATACAAATTAGTAGAAGAAATAGACTTTTTAGAGAAGAACAAGACATGAATAAGAATATCTAAGAAGAATAAGAAAGGTCTAACAAGGATATTGACTTATACTACAAATAAGCTAAATAGTGGAGTAATGAGGATTTTATGCAAGGAAAAAAGAAGGATCTAGTAGGTCCTAGAAGAGGACCTACTAAAAAGGACTAAAGAAGAGTCTTGGTAGTCAGGTTTTCCAGCCTATGGATGTAGGAGAGAGGACTTGGTAACCCTTGCTTGAAAGTATACTCAGGTACTCTCATTTTTTTATTACACTGCAGCTTGAGGTAATTTTCTGCTTCTCTCTTCTTTATTCATTCATTTAACAAATATACATAGAGCACGTGACATGTACCAGGTACTTTTCCAAGAGCTGAGACTATAGCAGTGAACAAAATAGACAATCCTGTCCAACTTCTTTAAACTATAGTTTGTATTTTCTCTTTCCACATTCACACTACCCTCCCAGTCTTTTCCCCTCTGCAACCTGATTGTTCTTTCATTGTCATGACAAGCAGTTGTCAAAAGATCAGTGATCTCCTAATCTAGTGGCCCTTTGTCAGTTATCATCTTCCATGAACTCGGTACAATACAACTTCCACCATTTTCAAAAACTTTTGGTTTCTTTGGTTCTGTGATATGGCACCAGTGTGATGTGCCTTTGATTACTGCTTCTTCCCTAACTCATTCTCTCCTAATACTGGAGGTCCTTCAAGTGCTACATTCTCCTTATTTCCATTTTCTCTCTCTCAAGTCTTTTCCTTCAATGATTTCTCATGGCTAGAATCATTGCCTCTATCTAGAAGCCTCCAGCTTCTATATTCCCAGATCCAACCATCTTCTAAACCATGAACCCACATTTCAAATCATGCACTGGAGACTTCCATCTGGGTGTCTGGTTATGATGGCAACCATGACCTATGTAAAACTGAAAGGCAGCATTTGTATCATTCAGGTTCTCAATTTCAAATAACAGAAACCTACTCTAGCTAACTCAAGCAGAAAATGAGTTCATTGGGGGGTTATCGGGTAGCTCACTTGGTCAGCAGGAAGACCAGAGGACCAGGAACAGAAAATGGGCAGAAACCCAAGCAGTCTGGGGCACAGAAAGCATAGCTAAGTTCCCCCCACAAGAGAATTTTGCCCTTTTGCCCTGGAACTTGCTGCCCTTCCTTCATCCCTGTATAGGATCGCTGCTGCTCTTCAATTTCTCTTTAAGCATGATCCCTGGCTGCTAGTTTTTATGTCACTAACCTCTCCAGCCCCCCAAAACAACTGAATTGGAGCATCCAATTGGCCTGAGTCACATGCCTGAGCTCCAGCTACCAAAGATCATCTCTGATTTTCTTGGCTTCCCACAAAAGGCAGTTAATCACCATATTTCCCTTTCTCCAGTCTCATCAATTCTTTGGCTTCCCATTTTTTTTTTTTTTGAGACAGAGCCTCAAGCTGTCACCCTGGATAGAGTGCGGTAACATCACAGCTCACAGCAACCTCCAATTCTTGGGCTCAAGTGAGTCTCTTGCCTCTGCCTCCCAAGTAGCTGGGACTACAGGCACCCACCACAACGCCCCAGCTATTTTTTGGTTGCAGCCGTCATTATTGTTTGTCTGGTCCGGGCTGGATTCGAACCCGCCAGCTCAGGTGTACGTGGCTGGCACCTTAGCCCGTTGAGCCATAGGTGCCGAGCCTGGCTTCCCATTTTTATTTAACACTGCCATCATTCTCTCCATCACTAGGAGCTGAACCTGGATAACCTATTTTATGCCTTTCTCTTCCATAGCTTCTGAAGCAATCAGTCACTCAGTTTCTGCAAGGGTTTTGTTTGCTATTTATTCATTGTTTACCTTCGCACCACTTTTTTTCTTGGATGTTTCTGCAGCTTCTGCTCTGCTACAACTGTCTCCTAATTGAATTCCAACTCTCAGTGCCTCTTCCAACTTACTTACCCACAGGTTAATCTTCCTGAAGCATCACTTGAATCATGTCATTTTGCTGCTAAATCTACACAGTTGATCGATGTCTCTGGTGTTCAAGGATCTCTACTATGGAACTTCAATGAGACTACAAAGGGAAACTGGTGCGGTGAAAAGAGCTTCACTATCACAGACTGATATGAGTTCAAAATATGATCTTCCCACTTTCTACTTGTATATTCTGGAAGCTTATTTTCTAGTCTAAAAAATGGGGATAATAAAACCTACCTGTCAGGGCATTTGTAAGAGCTTTGAAAGTGGAAATGGTGCTATGTTTCATTTAGATTTCAACAACAACTTACAGATGTTTATAATGGATAATATTCAATTTCAGACCTGTTTTAAGTAAGGTTTTCATCAGTGTGATTTTAACCCAGGCATGTTGGGATCAGCATGCTACATGTTTTGGGGGCTGAGTGGTAACCTAACCACCATTTATAACATTGTTCCTAGTTTCTAACAGCTGACTTACAGATGACCTTTTGGAAATATTTTATTTGCAAGTAGAGAACTTCCTGTGTTATTAATTTTGAGAATTAAATTTCCCTGATTGGCTTCTTTCCACTCTAATATTTCTATTTCAAAGTATTTCCCTAAAGAATTTCAATTTTTTAAGAGGCTGCTATGAATTTTTCATGGAGAGAAGTATAAACTTATGTTGGACACATGAAAATTATTAGCTATTATCTCTAAGGCTCGCTCAACATCCAGTAAATGTGATGAAGCACTAGCACCTGATAAGAAACTTTAAAGTTGGTTCCATAATCTCAACAAGTTTAAATCTCATTTCATGGCATAAATTCTGGGTTGGCACTGGTAAAACAGAGCTCTGCAGCTGTTTTTTTTTCCTCCCTGCTGGTCATGGGTGGCACCATCAGAACTGCCAAAATTAACCTCAGTTGGCATTTATGCACTTATTCATATTTCTATGCTGCAAGTCCCCCAACTGAGGCATGGCTGGTGATCCCCACAGGATAGATTTCAGTCTAGTCAGCTCTTGCCAAGAATTTACAGCACTGCTAATTGCTTGATTCTTCTCTGAAGTCAGTAAGTCTGGAAAGTCTTAGGTGAAGGATAACAATCATGCCAAGATTGGTAAAACAGTTATTTAATAAGTATGATATTTTAAACCAGTCTCTACAGATACAGGGTGTGGGTGAATATTTGAATTAACATGCACTGCAATATGTTTTTTATTTTTGTATCTTTAATGGTCTTTAAAAAAATCAACACATGCTTATATGATTAAAATAATATAAAAGTGAACTTCTCTATATTGCTCCTCTACCTTTTTCTTCCCCCACTTAATTTCATTTCCCAGAGGCAGCTATTTTTTGCTCTCTGTGGGTGTCTCTTCTCATATCCTCCCCCCCCTTTTTACAATAATTTCAATGTTCTCCCTAGGCATTCTTTATGATTAGAAGTTAAAACAACATTGCTATTTAACCTCTTACAGATTTTGGAACTCTTTTCTTATATTCTGCTTATGTGAAACATATTATAAAACCACAGAACCCCACCCCCCCCACTCTGGTATTAATTTCTGATTTTGAAGGTCAAAGAAAAATCTTTAAGTCTTCTCTATCATTTTTATGCTTTCATGAACTATAGATTTATATAATCTACATAAATCTATGACTATAGAGTTTCGTTTTAAAACTAACATTCAAATAATGAAATTAAAGGAGGTAAAAACCCAGCATATCTTTTCTCTAAAAACCAACTTAATTTCTCCTGACACTTCCTTTAAAATACCTGAGGGAGAAAAAAGCAAGCCGACAAAAGGAGTTTATAGTAACTTTCCAAGGTCATCTAGATGGTGAGTAAAACAAAGAAATCGGTATGGGAATCTTAATTTCTTCAAATGTTAGGTCATGGCTTTGACCACAATAGGTATTGTGTGTTTTTACAAGTATTCTGGAATTCATCCTACAATATCATTTTGACATAGAAGAGAACGGAAGTATGCACAGAGTCAATAATCTGTGTATAAAGATCATGTTCTAAATTTTTATTATTTCATGTAGCTATATTTAACCTTTTGTAATAATTAGGCTCCTGAAAGTTGGTGTACATTTTATGTTTGCCTGAATTAAATTGTACTTAAAACACTCAAAGTAAAGGGCAAAGGGTGCTTTGTATTGACAGTAACCTAAAGATAAATCCTTTGTTAAGACGATGAATCCAAATAACCATTCAGTAATTGGTAACTGTTTAGTACACTTGGATTTTTGTTTATTTGATAATGTTCAGCTACATTTTCATTTTGAGAGATTTATGTTAAATTTTATTTTATTACTTTACCATTAGCTTGTAAGATCTAATTGATAATTTTTGTTTTTGAGCCAGAGTCTCACTATGTTACCCTCAGTAGAGTGCTATGGTGTCATAGCTCACAGCAAGCGATTCTCTTGCCTCAGCCTCCCAAGTAGCTAGGACTACAGGCGGCTGCCACAATGCCCAGCTATTTTTTTGTTGCTGTTGTCATTGTTGTTTAAACAACATGCCAGCCTCGGTGTATGTAGCTAATGCTGTAATCACTGTGCTACAGGCACCGAGCCTTAATTGGTATATATTAAATAGAAAAATTAATTCTGGCTACTTTGAAACAATAGGGCATTGTTGAAATGATGTATTTAAACCGACTAGTTTTCAGAGTTTGATGTTCATTCTTCAGTAAGTACTTATTGACCAGTTATTCTGTACTATGCACTAGTATATGATGGTGAGGAAAGACAGACACAGTGTAAGCCTATTTATAATAAGAACCCCAGCTAAAACTGAGTGCTTACAACATAATGGGCCCTGTTCTAAGCACTTACATATATTATCTCATTGCATTTTCTCAGTAACTCCATGAAGTAGGAATGTTATCATCCCCATTTTACAGATGAAAAACCTGATGCACATAGAAAATAGGTAATTTGTCCTGTGCTATATAGCTAGTAGGTGGTGGGGTTGGGATTTGCATCTGGGCAGTATGATTCCAGAGTCTGCATTCTTTTTTTTTTTTTTTTTTTTTTTTTTGACAGCCTCAAACTGTTGCCCTGGGTAGAGTGCTATCGCATCATAGCTCACAACAACCTCCACTTCCTGGGCTCGTGAATCTCCTGCCTCTGCCTCCCAAGTAGCGGATTACCGGTGCCCGCCACAAAGCCCGGCTATTTTTTTGGTTGCAGCCGTCATTGTTGTTTGGCAGGCCCATGCTGGATTTGAACCCCCCAGCTCAGGTGTATGTGGCTGGTGCCTTAGCTGCTTGAGCCATAGGCGCTGAGCCCAGAGATTGTACTCTTAACTGCGGGAATGTACTTCCTTCTATATGTATTCTAGACGGTCTCCTTCTAGATAGTATATAGTCTTATGGCTAAGACACTTATTGACTAACCATTCAAATAAGTGAAAAGTAACTCTAATGAATGGCATGAAAGGGAGTATGGCAGAAACTGTTGGCTGTCACTAAAACTTTTCTTTCCTGATACACAGACTACACTTCTTAGCCTCCCTTGCAGTTAAGTGTGATCATGTGAGTAAGTTCTGGTTTACTGAATGTAGACAAAAGTGAGTTACAAACCTTGAGGAATGGACCCTAAAATATACATATACCAACATACCAATGCAAATTCTTACTCTCATTAATTGACCTAAGGCAGAGAGTGTTATATGCAGACACAGAAGAGCAGCTGTCACAAATGAGAACTTCTCAAAGATTAAGTAGTTAGGTTTGCTCTCGCTCGCTCTACTCCATTGTGGTGCGTGTGAGTAGTCCTGTTTGTCGCCATGTCCTCTCACAAGACTTTCAGAATCAAGAGGTTTTTGGCCAAGAAATAAAAACAAAATCGTTCCATTCCCCAGTGGATTTGAATGAAAACCGATAATAAAATCAGGTACAACTCGAAGAGGAGACACCGGAGAAGAACCAAGCTGAGTCTATAAGGGATTGCACATGAGATGGCATGTACTTATGCTGTATTACGGTCACTATCATGTTACCCTATCATGCTGAAAATGTCATCAATTGGACAGTTGCTGCACTTCATTGGGAAAACGAGTTTTCTCTTTGTTTATGTGCTGTTCACTAATAAGCTGGCACAGTAATAAATATGTGAGACCTTGAAAAAAAAAGGAGTTAGGCTTAATAGAAACCTATACACGCACACACACACACAAATGAGGCCTGACAATTATGATATATATGAAAACGCCCATAGCAGAGCAAACTTTGGGTAAATCATTTAATTTTGAAGGAGGAAACTTTAGACACTATTTACTCTGTAACTATGTATTATGCCTAGTCTCTACACAGTATTGTATTCAGAAGTAATATACAGATCTGATATCCAAAAGAGAAGTGAAAAGTAATTTAGATTTTTAGAGATTTTTAAAGAGGCACCAAGGCGGAGAAGTATACTGCAAGAATGTTTAATAATCCTTTCAACCTGGAATAGTGTTGGGGTAGGGAGAAGGAGGATGAAAGCCTATAGATTTGCATGTTTGGTTGTAAGTCCAGCCATTCATTTGCAAATGAATAAAGTGAAGCCTAAATAAGTTACAGTGTCTTGACATTCATCTATAGAGTCATATGGAGTTGGGCCTACATCTCAGACTGACTTCCCTTGAAACAAATCTTGTTCTAATTCCAAGGTAGGCAATCCTAAGACCTGCCATACACGGAGCACTTTCCACTGCCAGGGAAAGAACACCAGGGAGTAAGGAAGCCTGGGTTCCAACTTGGTTCTACCAGGCTCCATGTCCTTAGACAGGTTATATCCTTTCTTTTTTTTGCAGTTTTTGGCCAGGGCTGGGTTTGAACCCGCCACCTCTGGCATATTGGGCCGGCGCCCTACTCCTTTGAACCACAGGTGCCACCCAGGTCATGTCCTTTCTAAGGCTCAGTGTCCTCTCTCTTAAGAAGGTGTTAGGTGAACAAAGTGAGCAAGGTGAACTCTTGGGTCCTGTCCAGCACTAAAATCCCTTGCTTCTGTTCTGTCCTAGGGTCTGCAGCTGTGGCAGTGGTAACCTCAAGCTAGTCAAGGACCCTCGCCCCAATCTGTCCCTCACCCTCCAGAGGCAAAGGGACAACATTACCCACTTAGTTGCCCTTTAGTGCCATTGTAGGACACCCTATTTCCAGTCAGGGTGGCTTCAGAGTCGGGCTCTGAGGGATCGCAGGAAAAATGTGAGGGGACAGGATCCTTCGATGCACCTGAAGATCCCAGACTGGGGGCCAGCCTTCATCGCCACCCACTCGGAACCCGCAGCAAGATAGAGGTCCCTGGCCCTCAGCAGGTACACGGCGCAAGCGCAGCCACTACCTCAACACCGAGGGGACCGACTCTGAGCCCGAGGCAAGGTGAGAGGGAGGGGTCGGCAAGACCCTGCCTCCGAGTCGTCACGTGGGAGGCGGGGTCGGAAGCGTGACGGCGTGCGCGGGGCGGGGCTACCGCTGCGCGCGGGCGCGGGGGCGGGGCGCGGCGCGGCGCTCGCGGCGGCTCCCTGGGAGGGAGGCCGGGCAGGCGGCGGAGCGGCGCGGCTCTCAATCTGACGGGGAAGTGGCCCGCGCGGCTGCGGCTGTCTACCCCAGGGCGGACGGACGGTCGACGGAGGCGGGGACCGGGACCTGAGCCGGGCAACCTAGAGAGCGAGCGGCTCAGGCTCAGCGTCGGTCACTCGGTCTGTTCGCTGAATGAAGTGCCCGCCCCGCTGAGCCCCGAGCCCGGCGCTTTCCCCGCAAGATGGACGGTTTCGCCGGCAGCCTCGGTGAGTACAGCTGGGGAGTCCTGCCTCTCCTGCGCAGGGTGGGCGCCTTGCTCCCTCCACGCGCAGCCCAGGCCCTGCTTTCCGCCCCACCACTCGGGGTGGCAGGAGTTCGACTGCACATGTTCTCTTCGAGGCTGCCGCCCCTCCGTGGACACCGGTGGACTGAGAGCCCCTCCCCCATGCCCTCCGCGAGCCAGACCCTTTTTTCCTCCCAGAGCCCCCTTCAGTGCCGGGGGCCCTCCTTCCCCCAAAGTGGGAACTTCTCCCCCTCTCAGAGAGGCCCCCCGATAGCTGCTACACCCCTCCCCGTGCACTCATGGCACCCCCATAGGCTCTCTGGGGTTGGGACGCCCCTTTTTCAAATCCAGGCCCCTCTTCAGGGTACAGCATTCCTCCCCCTTTTCCACATATACCGAGCTCTCTTTTGGGGTGGGGACAGCCTTCACCCACGCAGAGGCTCTCTTTCAGGGGAGGGACCTCCATTCCTTCTTTAGGAAGGGGGCATGTCCCCCTCCACTTTAAATTTGGAGACCTCTTTTTAAGTATCCCTCAGAGAACTGACAAGTTCGCTTCACTCTCTCCACTTTGAAGATTTTGCAGTGGTGGAGGGACCCAGAACCCCTGAAGCATCATTTGCTTAGTAAAAGAAAGGAAGAGGTTCATCTGTGTTGGGGGACCCTCCTTAAGAGTGAAAACAGAAATGTTTTCTGGCTCTGCATGCATGCTGGGGAGAAGTTATTCTGCTTTATGAATCCATAGGAAAGGGGGCCTCTAACGAGGAAAGAAAGGATTCTCCATTTTTGGAATATGTTGTCTTTGTGGAATGGAGAAAGGGAAGAGGTTATTAAGTAGGCTGAAGTATCTTTTCAACGTTACCTTTCTCCAGAATAAAGGTAGTACATTTTTAAACTGGCTAGTGGAATCAGAACTTCAGGCTGATACTCAGTACCTTATAACTTGAGTCTGGAATTACTACTATTCTTTGAGGCCACTGGAATCTGGTTACAGTAATGATTGAGCTCAACTGTTTTAATGGTGAGGGAAACAGTTTCTGCTTTGGCTGATACTGCAGTTATGTGATACCTGCTGCTGGATTGTATTTTGAGTATTTTATTTGTAGGTAGCTTGTATTCAGATGCCTTTCTTTTTCATTTCTTGGTAATAAATCTTTAGTTTGTTAATGTTCCTGGATAAGTGAATGATCTGGCCACAGGCCAATACTTGAATCTGTCCTGAGAATGTTGAGATTAGATAGATGTTTAAAATCTGAAGTACAAAAGTAAGTTGAAGAGCAATGGTTTTATTATAGGTATTAAATAGTAAAATTCATCATTTGGCTTTGACTTTTTCTTAGGAAGAAAAATCATCGTTGTTAAAGTACTGTGAGAGTGGAAATCCCAAAATAGGAGGCAACTGAGTATTACTCGTTCCTCCCTAAAGGCACCTGTCGTCTATTATCTAACCTTTAATGTTTTATAATACCTTACTTAGTAAGTTTATCTCATTCTTGGGCTTCTTTTAGAGAGGCATCAACTTTTCATTGGTTCTTTTTTAACCTCATGTCAGGATTTATTTGCTAGTCCACATCAATACTAGTGTATAAAGACATTCAATTTGTCCACTCAAGGGTTGACCATATATTAGGGTAAAAATCCATTGTCTTTCGGGAGATGGCAGGCCATGAGGTCTCTGTACTGTTGTTCCTTAGCCAGCAGGAATGGTGAGAACACGACTCACTTTAATTTTCTTGGTCGGTTTTGAGGACTTCTGGAAAGCTTGTCAGAGTTTCATGTTCTGTGTTTTGAGGGAGTCTTTCTTACCAATCAGAGCACTTCTTAAGTTTATTTTGAAACAGTGGATATACTTTGTTAAATAATTTTATCTCTTAATTCATGAGGCAACTGAGGAGAAAGTGATAGGTAAAGATGAATTTCATTTGGGGCTCCCACTTTTTATAAAGTGTTATTGCTGATCCTAATGTTGGATTTTTAAATTCTTTTAATGCCATACTTGGGGTAATATGTGATGAGACTTTTTCTTTTTTTTGATGGTGCTAATCAGGAGCAGGGGAGATAATGCCTGTTCTAAGAGAAGAACCTATGTTAGGCAGAGAGGGAAGGAAATGGTTCCTGGCAGTATTTCTGGAACTGCTCCTGATGAAGGTACTTCTCAGCAGGAGCCCTATGCTTTTTCTCTTTCTGTCCCTCTTGTAAGAGAAGAAGTAGGCCCCATCTTAATTGAAACCTTAAAGGGTTGGGGTTGGGGGAGGAGTAGTATTGGTATATTTTCCTGGTAGCCTTTAAGCAGAGCTTTCCAAATTGCTCTTGCCAAATTGCTTGTTTCTGTTCTCTGCAGTTAATTAGCCTAGCCTAGAGCTTAGAGTTACATTGATCTTTATTTTATCATTAGGAGAGCCATGAACATAAAGGCAAGCACTTGTACTCTTGTAGATGTTTAAAAACTTTTTTTTAACCAAACAAGAATTTAAAACATGTGAAGTTCTTCTGGGGTCACGAGCATTGAAAGCATTTATTTTTTTCTCAAGGAAGTGTATGTGTGTATCTTTTACTTACTAGATGAGATTTTGAAAATTTGTGAGAAACCTCACTACATTTTTTTAAGAAGAAAAATTGAATGTTTTATAAACAGTGATTCTAGATAATCTGAATATTTAAGAAATCGGATGGTGAATCATTTTGTAAAGTGAAAAACATAAAAAATTCAATCTGTACTCTTTTTTTTTTTTTTTTTTTTGAGACAGAGCCTCAAGCTGTCCCCCCTGGATAGAGAGCTGTGGCATCACAGCTCACAGCAACCTCCAATTCCTGGGCTCAAGCGAGTCTCCTGCCTCAGCCTCCCAGGTAGCTGGGACTACAGGCGCCCGCCACAACGCCCGGCCATTTTTTGGTTGCAGCCGTCATTGTTGTCTAGCAGGCCCAGGCTGGATTCCAACCCACCAGCTCAGGTGTACGTGGCTGGCACCTTAGCCCGTTGAGCCACAGGCGCGAGCCTCAATCTGTACTCTTGATAATTGAGCATTTAACAAAAACACTATCATGTGAATTTTATAAGATATGGCAATTGACACTATGTGTAGGGTTGTTGAAATCATTAAGAGGAATGGTAAGTGACTGGGAATTTTATAAATGCCACACTAAAATTGTATAATACTTGCTGTATTGTATGTATACCTTTGTATGCATAGTACATTAAAAAATCTGAAGGATGGTTTTAATATCTGCAGTTGATGAATTTCAGGCAATTTGTCAGCTGGTCCTTGTACTCTGGAATTTCCTTAGGTATTATATCTTTTAGTTAATGAATTATGGTAACTTAAAAAGGCAGCACTTTGGAAATAATTCTTTTCCAAAGCTTAGGTGATAAAAGTACCTAAGTTATCTCAGTGTCCTGTCTGCAAATCACTACATATATATGTATACATACATAACACACTTTAAAAAGGTATTATACACTATATATTTTAAATCTCATGTCTGTGTGTATATGCAGGAGACTATTAATTTCACTTTTCTTACAGATTTCATAAGGCAGGAATTGGGTGCATTTCATGCTTCCATCCTTTCAAAGTCTTTTTTTCATAATAAAGGTTTTATTTAAGACTTTTACCTTGGAATTAGCCTGTAGGTTAGTCAGCATTTGCACTTTAAAGAAAGTGTATACTTAAACATGTCACCTTTAACTTTTTCTACCTCAAAAGTTAAAAAAAACAAAACTCAAAACCTTTTCCCCTCAAAAAGTTGTAGTGAATGAAATCATAGGCCTGGTATCTGTATATCTATATATCTCTAAGAAACACAAATTTCTGGGAATAGGATATACATATTAACAAGTAGTAACATAGCCAGGTGTTGTGGTGGGGCCTGTAGTCCCAGCTACTTGGGAGGCTGAGGCAAGAGAATCGCTTAAGCCCAAGAGTTTGAGGTTCCTGTAAGCTGTGACGCCACGGCACTCTGCTGAGGGTGACTTAGTAAGACTCTTGTCTCAAAAATAATAAAAAACCCAAGTAGTAACAGTATTTATTAATTTATGGACTATTTTAAGAACGTCTTTTAACATCACATTATTAAAACTATGATATCAAATGTATTTCTTTCTGTTTTTTTTTTGAAACAGAGCCTCAAGCTGTTACCCTGGGTAGAGTGTGGTGGCATCACAGCTCACAACAACCTCCAACTCTTGGGCTTAAGTGATTGTCTTGCCTCAGGCTCCCAAATAGATGGGACTACAGGCACCCTCCACAATGCCTGGCTATTTTTTGATTGTAGTTGTCATTGTTGTTTGACAGGCCCAGGCTGGATTTGAACCTGCCAGCTCTGGTGTATGTGGCTGGCGCCTTAGCTGCTTGAGCCACAGGCGCCGAGCCTGTCTTCCTTTCTTAAAGAAATGATGCAGTGCAGTATGTGATTTTTAAATGTTAATCGAGTCTAATGCATTATTTATACATTCACATGAAGATGTTTCTATGCAATAGCATTATTAGGGAATTTTTTTTGTTAAACAACTTTTAATTTCTTGTTGATTGCCTCTCAAAAGGCTGAAGATAGACTTAAGTTACATAACATGATGTAAATAGTAACTTATCCCCCTTATTTGAGTAGTTCTAACTATTGTAAAATAGTAACTTTACTTTTTTTCCTTTTTTTTTGAGACAGTCTTACTCTCTTGCCCCAGACTAGTGTGCCATAGTGTCACAGCTTGCTGCAACCTCAAACTCTTGGGCTCAAGCAGCAATCTTCTTGCCTTAGCCTCCTGAGTAACTGGGGCTACAGGCAGGTGCTACCATCCTGGCTAAATTTTCTATTTTTAATAGAGACATCTCACTCTTGCTCAGGGGAATCAAACAATCCACCCATTTTGGCCTCCCAGAGTGCTAGGATTACAGGTGTGAGCCTTGGTGCCCAGCCTTGTTAATAGTAACTTTTCAATAGTTAGTAGAACATCTGGAACATGAGTTAGCTAGAGTATTTCTCTGTGTATATGTGGATTAACACTGGATGTGGACCAGGTGCCCAGCCTTGTTAATAGTAACTTTTCAGTAGTTAGTAGAACATCTGTAACATGAGTTAGCTGGAGTATTTCTCAGTGTGTATATAGATTAACACTGGATGTGGACCACTACTGTCTTGGTTCTTCTTAGGGAAGAAGAAAAAGGGCATACTTGTTCTTTGGATACTTACTGTCTGCCTAATTTTGAATAGATACTGTATCTAGAGATGTTTTAAACATAAGTACCGGAAATGGGATGGAGGGAGTAGTATACTGTGTTATGTGTCAAGCAAATGTTGACAAAGAACATTTGGAGATTGCTAGATTTATCTTTATAGAGCCTGGCTTGTAAAGCAATGAAATAATCTATTCAGGAGTCCAAATTGTAGAGGATAGTATTAATAATATTGCTAGTTCTTTTTCTGTCTTAAGTTTAAATTTTAATAATGTGGAAAAACTATTTTATGTATAGGAGTCCATTTGTATAACATGTATGTAAAACTTCAGTATTCATAAGAAACTTGAGAAAATCATATTGATTTAAAAATAGATAGAAGTCTACAACTTTTTACAAGTTTAGGGAAATAGTCTACTTCATCAGTTGTTACCTCAGTGCAAACGATTTCCAAATCTGTAGTATAGTCCTTTCCAGCGGTGATGGCCTCCACACAAGAAAATGCCTCTTGCAAAGGATCTCTTTCCTCCCTCGCCAGAAGAAAAGAGGAAACACAAGAAGTAGTGCCTGGTGCAGCGCCCCACTTCCCTGGGATGCTGTACAATCATCACAGTGTTTAGCCATGCAAAAATAATAGTTTTGTGTTGGTTGCTCTACTATCCTCTGCCAGCCAAAGGGAAAGAGCAAGGCTTATAGAAGGATGTTCTTCAGAAGGAAGCACCACTGAAAGTAGCCTGCTTGGATGAATGGAAAACTGTCCCAATGAATACATTTTGGGTTAAAAAAAAAAAATCTATAGTATATTTCTACATCTGTATATGATCCCATTTTCTAGCTAGCTATCTTACACTATTACAATGCCTTAATTTTGTATATTGCTTTATAAAGAACTTTTATCTCAGCTAATTTGCATATTAACCTTGGGAGATAAATTGTTAGTCTTTTATAGATGAAAGGGGTTTAAAGAGTATGCTATATGAATCAAGGGGTTTTCTTGGAGGAAAATACATTTTGGATAAAAAAAAAATCTATAGTGTATTTCTACATCTGTATATGATCCCATTTTCTAGCTAGCTATCTTACACTATTACAATGCCTTAATTTTGTATATTGCTTTACAAAGAACTTTTATCTCAGCTAATTTGCATATTAACCTTGGGAGATAAATTGTTAGTCTTTTATAGATGAAAGGGGTTTAGAGAGTGTGCTATTTGAATCCAGGGTTTTTCTTGGAGGAGAACTAAATTTGTGAGAATTGTTTTTCTTTTTGGAGGTAGGACTAATTTGTGGGGATATTGTTTTTAAATAATGAAAACAAGACAAAAAAAAAATAAGAAAATAAATCTTTTCTCTAGCCCATCTGAACACAACTCAAGTAAACACATTAAGTATTATCCCGTGACTAGTGATTTGAGGTTGTTGTTGTTTGTTTTTTTGAGACAGAGACTCAAGCTGTGACCCTGGATAGAGTGCTGTGGCATCACAGCTCACAATAACCTCTAATTCCTGGGCTCAACTGAATCTCTTGCCTCTGCCTCCCAAGTAGCTGGGACCACAGGTGCCCGCCCCAATGCCCAGCCATTTTTTTGGTTGCAGTTGTCATTGTTTGGCGGGCCCCAGACTGGATTCAAACCCGCCAGCTCAGGTGTATGTGGCTGGCGCTTTAGCCCGTGGAGCCATAGGCACTGAGCCAGTTTTTTAATAGTATATAATAATTTTGCATTCTGGATTGTAACCTTTTTTTTTTCTTTTATTTGAACTCAGATTTTTCTGATGGGAGTCCATTGTTCTTTTCCTATCCCATTATTGATTCTTCATAAGGCTCTATCAAACCTAATGTATCTGAATCTGAACTTCTCTTTTAAATCAGCTTCTTTTCCTTTTCTACCATGATAGTTCACATACTTACTCCATGCCTGGATTATTTCACAGCCTCAAGAATCTCTGCCCTTCTCAGATTACTTCATTGCATTAAAGACTAAATTCAATCATTTAGCCTCTTCTTAATTAAGACTTCTTTTATCTCTTTTCTGCTGTCCTAAAATGTTCTGGTCAAAATGACCTCTTTTACATTACCCAAACTTGGTTGACATTTTTTATCTTTTTATCCCTGTGACTATTGTTAGAACCCTTCAAGTTCCAATTCAGTATTGTTTCTTTTTTTATTTTATTTTATTGAGATAGACTCTTGCTATATTTCCCTAGGCTATTCTCTAACTGTGGATTCTAGCAGTGCTTGAATAAGTGTCTCAGCCTTATTGTGTCTTTTCTGAAAACCCTTGCTATTTATTTCCTTTCATTCCCAGCCCAAGGTATTATTAGGGTACTTATCACAGATGTCTTTTCTTTTTTTTTTTTAGACAGAGTCTCAAGCTGTCGCCCTGGGTAGAGTGCTGTGATGTCACAGCTCACAGCAACCTCTAATTTGGGGCTTAAGAGATTCTCTTGCCTCAGCCTCTTAAGTAGCGGGGACTATAGGTGCCCGCCACATCACCCAGCTATTTTTGGTTGTGGTTGTCATTGTTGTTTGGCAGGCCCAGGCTGGATTCGAACCTGCCAGCTTTGGTGTATGTGGCTGGTGCCCTAGCCACTGAGCTGCAGGTGCCAAGCCTATCACCAGATGCCTTATATTGTATGATGGAAGTAATTATTAAAAATCTTAAAATTATTTCTTATTTTCCTAAGCCAAATTATACACCCTGTTGAAAGGTGACACTCTTGTGTGTCTTTGAAATCTTACAGTGGAGATTTCATGATCTAGTAAAATTTGGAGGAAAAAACCTTTGGGGATTAGTATATAGCTGACAACTTAACTTTCACTTTCATACATTTTATAAAAAGGTGACATTTGAAGACTAAAAATAAATAATATACAACCTCAGAATAAAGATTTTAAAAGTTACTATAACTCACTATGTTCTTATTTTTCTCATTTCACTTGAAATTAATGAAACATTCTAGACTTTGTTGGAAATCTGATGAAGAACTCTGCTAGGTTCTAAGGTAGTGTTTTGAAGTACAAGTCTTGTGCATGACCCATGAAAGGATTTTAAAGTCAGATTTTGGGTGGCGCCTGTGGCTCATCGAGTAGGGTGCCGGCCCCATATACCAAAGGTGGCAGGTTCAAACCTAGCCTCGGCCAAACTGCAAAACAAAAATAGCCAGGTGTTGTGGGCGCCTTAGTTCTAGGTACTCGGGAGGCTAAGGCAAGAGAATCGCCTAAGCCCAGGAGTTGGAGATTGCTGTGAGCTGTGTGACACCATGGCACTGTATCGAGGGGGATAAATTGAGACTCTGTCTCTACAAAAAAAAATAAATAAATACAAATCAATAAATTCATATTTTAATGTAGATCTAGAGCAACATTATCACTGAACAGGGTGGCTCACACCTATAATCCTAGCACTCTGGGAGGCCTAAGCGGGAGGATCCCTTGAGCTCCAGAGTTGGAGACCAACCTGAACAAGAGTAAGACCTTGTCTCAGCTACAAATAGAAAAATGAGCTGGCCATTATGGCGGGCACCTGTAGTCTCAGTTACTCAGGAGGCTGAGGCAGGAGGATCACTTAAACCTAGGAGTTTGAGGTTGCTGTGAGTTAGGCCTATGCCAAGGCACTTTAGCCTGGGGCAATAGAGTGAGACTCTGTCTCAAAAAAAAAAATAGAAAGCAACATTAAAAAAAGGAGAAAAGGAAGAAAGAATATAAAATATCAGAGCTTTGCATGACAGTGCTTCTTGAAATTTTAAATTTCAGTTATGTGTTTGCCTTAGATTGCAGGATAAAATTTCTTTTTGTTGGTCACAGTCAAATGAAAGATATAATTTTAATGGCTAATTCTATCTTTGAGAGACCAGATGATACGCAGTAGAACCTCTGTAAGTTGATCACCCAGGGACTGTAACAAACTGGTCAACATAAGGAACTAGGCCTACTGTACTGCTATAGCATACGCATGTATATGTCTAGTCTATGAAAATTTGGTCAACATAAGGGAATGGTTGATGTAGGGAGATGATTAACTACAGAGGTTCTATATACGAAAGGGTAGATGAGCAGGGTGGCGCCTGTGGCTCAGTGAGTATGGCACCTACCCCATATACCAAGGGTGGCAGGTTCAAATCCGGTCCCAGCTAAACTGCAACAAAAAATAGCTGGGCGTTGTGGTGGGCGCCTATAGTCCCAGCTACTTGGGAGGCTGAGGCAAGAGAATCGCCTAAGCCCAAGAGCTGGAGGTTGCCGTGAGCTATGATGCTATAGCACTCTACTGAGGGCAACAAAGTGAAACACTGTCTCTAAAAAAAAAAAAAAAGAAAAAGAGAAAGGATAGATGAGCAACCAGAAGTAATTATGAATTGTGTGTTATATCTTTGTGAAATTTTTAGAAGCTGAGTATGATCAGAATAAGTTTAATATCAATAGCAAAATAGTATCTATAGTTCTTGTGTCAATGCAGTTCAGGCAGACTCAATATATAAAAATGTGATTTTATAATATTGATTGGCTAGCTTATGTTTACTTTACAAAAGGATTATTTACTTTGAAAGTGTATTTACCATATTCTTTTAGCGTTCTTGTTGGAGTTGTCTGTTTTTTGACATGCTCTCCACTTCCTTTATTAAGCTATTTAAAGTATGTCCAGTCTTTAGGTCATGGCTAAAGAACATTTTTTGTTTTTTTCCTCAAAGCTACCTCTGATTATTCTAATCTTGACTTTCAAACCATTCCATTATAGTGTTCCTAAATTGGAGAAGAGTGAGCACTTAATGTCTAAGGGATCTGGGTATGAAAAAAAAATTGGTGTCTATTTAACTTCAAATTCATATGATTATTTTGCAACCATTATAATGAAAGATTGGTTCAGAGAGGACTCATAGATGCTAAATGTAGGAGGCTATTTTGATGATGAGCAGGATGTCTGCATAGTCTTAAATTTCTCCCCACATATTGCTTATTAGTTGCAAGGAGGAAAACAGTAACTGTATACAGTGGTGAAGTCAGACAAAACCTTGAATCCATGATCAAAATACATATCACCAGTGGTCATTGTGTGTCTCTGGATGTACTGCCCTTAGAGGGATACATCATTTAGATTGTTTTACAGCAATGAATGGATAGCTTGGTTGTAATTATGAGGAAACTTTCCACTCTAAATGGGAGCATCCTATTTTTTAAAAGGTGAAGGAGCTATATATACATTTATGTTAATGTTATAAAGACAAACAAAGACTGTGGAAATGTAACAGATTAAAGGAGACATGACACCTAAATGCAATACTTTATACTGAGTATGTTGGGAAAAATATGATAAAACAAATTTATTGTATCACTTTGCAAAACTGAAATATAGATGGTAGATTAAAATATTGCATTAATGTTTAATTCATTGAAGTTGATGCCCATTCTAAAGTTATATAGGAGAATGTTTTTAGGAAATACAAACTGTAGTTTTTAGGGATAAAGGGCCATGATGTTTGTAACTTAACTCTCAAAAGGTTCAGAAAAATATATGTTATATATGTTTTATATATGTAGGCATATATGTATACATATATGAAAGGAGGGAGGGAGGGTACTTGGCAGTTGTGCAAATAAAGTGAATGGATAAAACGTTAACAGTAGATGAATTTGGCAAAAGCTATATGGATGTTCTTTGTTCTGTTCTTGTTCTTTCTGTGAGCTTGAAATTATTTTCAAATGAAGTTTTTTAAAAATCAGATGAACTTTGCATTATACTCCATAATATAGCATTTTAAAAATATGAAATTGTCTCTTCTCCCAGAAAATTCCAGGCAAACCCTTGGGGTAAAACCGTGGTTGCAAAAATATGTTCCATGTATATATCATGTGGCTTCGTTTTATCCCCAGGCCTCAGTTTGAGAAGCATGTCTCTAGGCCAGAGGTAGCTGTGGTTTAGATTTAGCCGACAGACATGTTTTGTTTGGCCCTTTTGAGTGTCTTAAAAATTGGGAAATTTCACAGAAAAATCAGTATCTTTGGTTTCTGATGAAAAATGGAATGATTTTGATACTCTGCACTTGCCTTCCAAATGGTCTGTATACTTACTAAGTGGTGTACAGGCTAGTGGCTAGTGGCTTCAGTTCTTACATTACACCCAGCTTGTTTCAGTCATTTACTTTATTGCCTGGCCTTTGTGTGCATACGTTTGCAACCCTTACCTAAAGGAGGTGTGAGGGTGTCTATCGTTTTTATGCTCATAATGATTTGAAAGTTAAGTTGCTAACTTGATGCCATATCACTCTAAGATTTCAGTGTTTATTTCCTACAAACAAGCACTTTCTCTTCTATAGTCATTCTGCACCCAACAAAGTTAGGAAATAAATATTCATGCATTAACTAATACCAAGACCTATTCTAGTTTTACTAATTACCTTAAAAATATCTTGTATAGGCTTGGCGCCTGTGGCTCAAGTAGCTAAGGCGCCAGCCACGTACACCTGAGCTGGCGGGTTCGAATCCAGCCTGGGCCGCCAAACAACGACAGCTGCAACCAAAAAATGGCCGGGCATTGTGGCGGGCGCCTGTAGTCACAGCTACTTGGGAGGTGGAGGCAGGAGACTCGCTTGAGCCCAGGAGTTGGCGGTTGCTATGAGCTGTGATGCCACAGCACTCTATCCAGGGTGACAGCTTGAGGCTCTGTCTCAAAAAATATATATATATATCTTTTATACGTAAAAGATCCAGTTCAGAATTACATATTGAATTTAGTTGTCATATCTTTTTTGTTTCTGTCAGTCTGGAGCAGTTCCTTTTTGGGCTTCATGACGTTGCCACTTTGGAAGATTACAGGCCAATTATATTATAGAATGCTCCTAAATTTGATATTTTATTCTGATTAGACTCAAGTTAATGCATCTGCAGTAGAAATGCCACAGGAATGAAGCTGTGTTTGTCTCATTGCATTCTGTCAGGTGGCACACAATTTTGATTTGTCCCATTACTGATGACGTCCATCTTGATCATTTGATTATGGGGATGTCTGCCAGGCCTCTCCACCATCAAATTACTTTTTGTTCTTTGTAGTTAGTAAGTATTTTGTAGGAGGTGCTTTGAAATTTTGTAAATTTTTTTCCTCACCAGACCTTTAATTTCTTGGTTTATTTATATCTATATGGACTCGGGGTTTCTGTTTTTTCTTATTTCTTTTGTTTTATTTATTTATTTATTTGAGACAGAGTCTCACTCTGTTGCCTTTAATAGAATGCTGTGGCATCAGAGCTCAGAGCAACCTCTAACTCTTGGGCTTAAGCAATTCTCTTGTCTCAGCTTCCCAAGTAGCTGGGACAATAGGCACCAGCCACAATGCCTGGCTATTTTTATGTTATAGTTGTCGTTGTTGTTTAGCTGGCCCGGGCTGGGTTCGAACTGCTAGTCTCGGTGTATGTGGCCGGTGCCATACCACTGTGCGATAGGTGCTGAGCCTTATTTTGTTTTATTTTATATTATTTTTTATTTTTATGAGACAGTCTCAGTCTGTTGCCCTGGGTAGAGTGCCATAGTGTCACAGCTCACAGCAACCTCAAAGTTTTGGGCATAAGGAACCCTCTTGCCTTGGCCTCCCAAGTAGCTAGGACTACAGGGGCCTGCCTGTATGCCCAATTTGTTTTTTCTACTTTTAGTAGAGACAGGGATTTCGCTCTTACTCAGGCTGCTCTTGAACTCCTGAGCTCTCAAGCATTCCACTTGCTTCGGCTTTACAATGTCCTGGGATTATAGATAGTCATTATACCTGGCCTAAGTTTTTTCTGTATGTTGAAATAGAACATATTTGACTAGTGGGTGCCCATTCAAACTGGCTTCTATGTTCTTTTGATATGTTCCCATCATTCTTGTAGTACTTTCTTGCTTCCTAACACAATAAAATGATTCAGATTCATTTTATACTCTTTCTGCTGCAGCTCTGGAATCAACCAGCTTTTTAAGAAGCCCTAACTTTTTTCATGGAGAATGGTATTTAGAAGCCAAGCTCTATGTACTAGTTGTACTCATTGCCTTCAGTGTTCTCAGAGTAGTCAAAACAAGGGGATATATGTATGCCCATATGTGTATTGGGATGATACAGATATATTCACATCAGCATTATTTTTAGTTTTGCAACTGCATAGGGTTCATTGTCATTTTCTCCATTTATTTATTTATTTGTTTGTTTTTGAGACAGGGTCTTGCTCTGTCATCCACTATGGGGTGGAGTGGTCTAGTCACAGCTTATTGAAACCTCCACCTCCTGGGACTAAGTAATCCTCCTGTCTCAGCCTCTCTTGTAGCTAGGGCTGCAGGCACACACCACTACACTTGGCTAATTTTTTTAGTTAAAAAAAATTTTTTTTGTAAAGATTGGTTGCACTTTGTTCCCCAGACTGGTCTCAAACTCCTGGTCTCAAGCGATCCTCCCATTTCGACTTCCCAAAGTGTAGAGATTACAGGTGTGACCCACGTGCAAGTTTCCTCTCATATGGAGATATCAATTATTTTGGTTTAGAGCCCACCCTGTGACTTCATTTAACCAGTTACCTCTTTAAAGATTATCTCCAAATATAGTCACATTCCGAGGGACTGTGGGGGTGAGGACTTGAACATAGGAGTTTTTGGAGGGGACACAATTCAACCCATAGCACAGCATTTTTATATAATTTTAAATAAAGTTCAGGTGAAAGTTTGAATTATGTCATTTTAAGTTAGCAAATTTTTTTATGGTTCTCTATTTTAATAATTTTGTAACTGCATATTTTATCTTATAAAAATGAGTTAAAGACATAGACTTGAGCTGCAGTCCTGAACCCCCTGGCCACAGACTGGTAGGTCTGTGACTTGTTGGGAACTGGGCTGCACAGCAGGAGGTGAGTGGAGGCTAGCCATCTGGTTTACAGCCACTCCCCATTGCTCACAGTACCACAGAGGTCTGCCTCCTGTCAGAGCAGCAGGACGTTAGATCCTCATGGGAGTGCCAACCCTACTGTAAACTGCTCGTGGAAGGGATCTAGATTTCATCTTCCTTAAGAGAATCTCATGCCTGATGCTCTGAGGTGGAGCTGAGGTGGTCATGCCATTCCTGGGGAGTGGCTGCAAATACAGACAATAGCAGAGAGGTTTGATTGCACAGAGACCAAAATAAATCAGTTGCTTGCAGACTCATAGCAAAATGATTCTCCAACCCAATGATTTATGGAAAAATTGTCTTCCATGAAACCAGTCCCTGGTTCCAAAAAGGTTTGGGGACTGCTGGACTAGAGCATTAATATAAATTAATTTGAAGGTATTTTGTGTTTGTAAAAGGTCATTCAGAATCATATTTCTTGCTAACCTGTTTTTATATTTAATTATCTTAGATCAAGTTATTGTTGGGTGGTGTGTTTGTGGGTGGTGGTGGGTAAAGAAATATTTGAGCAGCAAAATCAACCATGTCTTTTTCCACTTAAAACATGTTATCCTTCCTTCTCATCAGGGATAAAAATAAAATTCAATGCATCATATTCCATTATTCAGACTTGTGTTTGACCTAAGCTGTATATATAGGACACAATTGAACTTATTGTTGATGACTGATGCTAGGTATTATGAGCATTAAACTTGATGTCTTTAGAGCTATTTGTATGGGGCCCCTTATTCCTTACATTAAATGATTCTATACAATTGTAACTAGACAGTTTTATAACTGTCTTCTTTGTTACTTGTCACCTATTGTCAGTGTGATTTATTCTTCCTTCTCTTTGTAGTTTTAAAATCTCACTTGAGTTTATATTTCTGAAAGAAGAACTCGTTGTTCATTATCAGACCTAAAATTTAACAATAATTTCTTAATATCAAATATCTAGTCAGATATTCCTGGTTGTCTCATGGTTGTTCTACAGTGGCTTGTTTATGTCAGGATTTAAACAAGATCCATACATTACATTTGGTTACTGTCACTCAATCTGTGTATTCCCTTGCCCTTTTCTCCTTTGCAGTTTGTTAAGTAGTTATCTTTTGTTTTGCAGAGTTTAGCACAGTGCTAATTATATATATATGTTAGTGTTATATATAGCCCATGTTTGTCTTCTACATGTTCTTTAAATTGAAACCTGCAGATTTTTTTCATCTAATTGCTGTATTTCAATCTGCCATAGCTATTGGTTTTTTGAGTTTCAGATTTTCCCATCTTTGGCTTGTGGGAGCACCTTTAAAGTGGCTCCTGAGTCCTGACCCTAGTGGTCTTTCTTGCTTTCTGATAGAGTAAGTTCTCTTTTTTTGCAGAGTCTCATTACATCACCCTTGGTAGAGTGCGATGGCGTCACAACTCACAGCAACCTCAAACTCTTGGGCTTCAACCTCCCAAATAGCTGGGACTACAGGCACCAGCCACAACACCCAGTTATTTTTGTTGTTGTTATTGTTGTCATTGTTGTTTAGCAGGCCCATGCCGGGTTCCAACCCATCAGCTCTGGTGCATGGGGCTGGCGCCCTAACCACTGACCTACGGGGCGCGGAGCCTATAATGACTATTTAAATTGTATTGTCTAACACTAATACCTACAGTGTTACATTCATGCTGAATAAATATTGCTAATGTTTGTGATAATGTGAATAACCATACCAAATGTTTCTCAGAGTAAAATAACTCTGACTTCTGAGTGAAGTTCTTAGCAAAATACATCAGTTTTAGTTCACAAAATTGATAAATATGTATGTGTATATATTACTATATATAATAGGCCATTTGTATTTTCTGTATTTTCTTTTAAGATTATTAGATAAATCTGTGGATCAGTGAGGTATTAGTATATTACAGTCAAAGTTAAGGCTGTATTGTACTTGTCATACTCTATAGTAAAAATGAACTTCATTTTTTTTTTTAAATTTTTTTCTAGAGAAATGTGCTTTTTCTGACTTTCCAAATTAATGACTTCCTAAAGTTGAAATAACATCCTGTTTTAAAACAGAGCTATTCAGTATTGACATTCAAACATTTTTCTTGAAATCATTTTTGACCCTTGCATGCTGATCTTGAATTGACTATGTTGATCTTTAAGTGACATTTGTATGCTGATCTTCAAGTGACACTTCAGAGCAAATGGCAAAATTTGTTTGTATTTTTTTGAACTATTTGTTTCACAAAATTGTCATAAATAACTGCTATTGACAAGTGAGTGGGAGGAAAGGTTTGTTTTTGAGGAAACTTTGAAGGATATCTTGGTTTCAGTTTAGTTTGGGGTATATGACCTTTGATTGCTTTGAGTATTTCTTGGCATTCATCTTATTTCTGTAGTCCTCTCTTGTTATGGTAAGTGTGCCAATATTTGTGGCACAAACAAGTTCTCAATTTTTAGGATATAGTATTGTCAAACAAAGTTTAAAATAGAATTGATTGAAAAAGTAATAAATAGGGCAGTGCCTGTGGCTCAAAGGAGTGGGGCGCCGGCCCCATATGCTGGAGGTGGTGGGTTCAAACCCAGCCCTGGTCAAAAACTGCAAAAAAAAAAAAAAGAAAAGAAAAAGTAATAAATGTTTGACTTTTTTGACTTATTTATTTTGTTTTATTTATTTTTTTGGGGGACAGAGTCTCAAGCTATCACCGTGGGTAGAGAGCGGTGGCATCATAGCTCACAACAACATCCAACTCTTAGGCTCAACCTATCCTCTTACCTAAGTTTTTCTATTTTTAGAAGAGACGGGGGTCTCGCTCTTGCTCAGGCTAGTCTCCAGTTTTTGAGCTCAAGCAGTCCACCTGCCTTGGCTTCCCAGAGTGCTAGGATTACAGGCATGAGCCACCACACTCAGCTTTTTTTGACATTTTTAATTGTTAATGTTTTTGAATGGACTCAGTTGACCATGTGAACTGAAACTTACACACTATGAAAAACTCCTTATTTGGGTTCATTAGTGCATGCTATAATGGGACTAAGGTTGTGGGTTTCAATCTTAAAAATGCCACTTACTTGGGGTGGCGCCTGTGGCTCAAAGGAGTAGGACGCCAGCCCCATATGCCGGAAGTGGTGGGTTCAAACACAGCCCAGGCCAAAAACTGCAAAAAAAAAAAAAGCTACTTACTTGTGATTCCTGGTGATAGACGCACTTTTATTAAATAGATAGGTTTTGGTTTTGGTTTTTGAAGCAGAGTCTCATTTTGTCACCCTTGACAGTGGTGTCACAGCTCACAGCAACCTCAAACTCTTGGGCTTAAGCGATTCTCTTGCCTCAGCCTCCAAGTAGATAGTTTTGATTAGCTTCTGTGTATCATAACCTTGCACTGAGGGTGGTGGAAAATTGGTGAATGAACTAAGTCTCTGCTCTCATGATACTTATTCTTTGGTGGATTCAGGCATATTTATTTAGGAAATATTTATTGAATGCTTGGTACGTGCTTAGCACTCTTCTAGCTACGAACAAAGCCCATATTGATCTTGTAATTAGGCTTTTCAAATATAGTGTAATAAGGATTGTGTTGGTGAAGAATAGGAAGCTTGGGAACATGAAAGGTTACATTAGGCCTCCACCATCCAGCTGTTTTTTTTTTTTTTCTTTTTCTTTTTTCCCCAAATGTATGTCCTTTGTTTAGAGTTTAAGCAGAAAAATATGATCTGGTCACAATATCCCTCTTAGCTATTAGAAACACCTTAGAGGAGTGACATTTACTTCCCCATGTCCTGCCTCCTAAGCACTTGAGAAAATGACAGACTACCAGTAGAACTCACTTTGGTTGCAATTTTCGACCTACATGGGTTTATCAGCTGTGCCCTCCTGGTGTCATTCTAATTTAAGACAGTGAATTCAGTGACTTCTACCTCTCTGTTACATGTATAAGAGGTAGTTTACTATCATACTTGCTTTTTGTATGTCTTTGAGTATGAGTCTTGTGATCTGTGTCGTGCTTGCTTTAGGAAGTAATAATCATTGATATTGTAACATGGTATATATATATTATATATACATATATTTATTTATTATTATTTATTTATTTATTTATTGCAGTTTTTGGCCAGGGCTGGGTTTGAACCCTCCACCTCCAGCATATGGGGCTGGTACCACCCTATGCACTATATTTTAAGACATTTTGATTCATATGAATAACTTATTGAAAGGGGAAGCAAGGCAAAGGCACTATGATGTCAGGAATTATGTTAGATATCTTATATACCTATAATAACTTTCTAAAGGACCCCAAACATTTAATTTTAGCTTTAAAAACACCCTGAAGGATAACTGTTAAGTAGATTGAATAAACTCGAACCTAACATTACAGTCCTTATTTGGAGATGATGGTTATGGTAATATCCCTTGACAGCTTTTTGGTAATTGAAATTAATTGTGCCTTCCAGAATGAAAATCTAATCATTTCACACATACTTAGTAAGCAGATTCTATAAGCCAGATGTTGTTTTTATACTGGAAATATATAGGTGAACAAAACAAAAGTCCCTGCTCTCATGAAGCTTATAGTGAAAAGAGAGACAATAAAGTTTTTTTTTTTTTTTTTTTTTAGTGGACACAGAGTCTCACTTTATTGCCCTTGGTGGAGTGCCGTGGTGTCACACAGCTCGCAGCAACCTCCAATTCCTGGGCTTAGGCAATTCTCTTGCCTCAGCCTCCTGAGTAGCTAGGACTACAGGCGCCCGCCACAACGCCCGGCTATTTTTCTGTTTTTGCAGTTCGGCCGAGGCCGGGTTTGAACCCGCCACCTTCGGTATATGGGGCCAGCGCCCTACTTGAGGAGCCACAGGCGCCGCCCAAGACAATAAAGTTTTAATTAAATGATTCACCTTAGGAGGTCATTGACTCCTGTATAAGCATTAATGTCTGCATTGTCAATTATAAGCACATTATCCACCTCTTTTTTTCCTTAAGAATAGTTGTTGGTGAGCTAACCTCTGTGGAGTTTCATTGTGTCAGATAAGCTTAGAGAAGACTAATTTTGGGTACTCTTGTTTGCCTTTTGGGCAACAAAAGGTAATAAAAACATTGACAGCTATGGTAAGGCTTCTTTCTCATACCTCTTAGTCACTGTATCTGATTTTATGATAGGTTTCACTTACATTTTCCTAGGCTTTTTTATGATAGGTTTCACATATACTTTCCTATTCCTCGGCTTTCCTCAGTTTAATTTTTTTTTTTGCTTTTTATATTTATATGTTTGGTCATATATATCCTTTCAGTTTAAATGTTTTTTTTTCTTATAGAAGCATTTGACTATATTTTAGTGAAATGTCTTTGTTTTCAGGTTAATGACTGTAGGTCACCATTTATCAATCTAGATTCAGGACCCCTATCCAGTTACTAGGGAGAATTCTCAGGATGCTGTGGAGATCTTGGAACAGCTGTTTGTGGGTGGTGGTGATGGTAGAGACAAACAGTGGGTTGTGTGACCAGGATGAGGTCACCTCTTCCACCTTCTGCCTTCTCTCTTTCCGGACTTTAACACCTACTTTGGTACTTAAAGCAGTTTGGACTGTTTTGCTGCGCTCTGAAGAGTTGTTTAGTAGTAGCCCCTAGAGGAGGATGTTAGATTTTTTTGAAGACGCTTTCAGGGTGATGTGATGTTCCTGTGTCACAGCAGTGAAGAAATCTGTTTTAGTAGTTTGAAAACCACTGATGCAGTTTTAAGCGTTCTGACTCACTTTTAGTAATTGTTTTAATGCCACTAGTCTCTCTGGTATTATGAACTTTTACTCACTTAAAGTTTCTGTGAGATAAAGTCTTGGTATCCAAGCTGTCCTGCCACTTGGCTCTAAGTTACCTTTATAGCTTCACTACTTAACTACTTTCCTTTTTTGAATTTTACATAGATTCCCTCAGTATTCCTTTTCTTTCTTTCTTTCTTTTTTTTTTTTTTTTGGAGACAGAGTCTTGCTTTGTCACCCTCAGTAAAGTGCTGTAAGCATCACAGGTCACAGCAACCTCCAAATCTTGGGCTTGAGCGATTCTCTTGCCTCAGCCTCCCGAGTAGCTGGGACTACAGGCACCCGCCACAAAACTCAGCTATTTTTGTTGTTGCAGTTGTCATTGCTGTTTTAGCTGCCTGGGGTTAGGTTCAAACCCGCCACCCTCAGTATATGGGGCTGGTGCCCTACCCACTGAGCTACAGGCGCTGTCCAGTATTCCTTTTCTTGCCTCATTTGTTGCTGTCTTGTTGCAGCTTACATCATTATTTATTTAATATTGTCCTTTTCTCTTCATGATTCCTATTTATCAGGAACCAGTTTAAGTAACATCTTTTCCTTTGACTACTGCAGTCCACAGGGAATTTTCTCCCTCTTTTTGAATTCCTGTAGCACATTTGGTTTTACTGAGAGGCCATCATATATTTGCTTTATATTGTTAAATCATATACAGCCTTATGTTGTTATTTAGCTATTTCATGTTTATACATATTGTTTCTTCAATTAGGCAATAAATTTCTTGAGGACAGGAATGTATCTTGTACTGGGTTGAATTTTTTTGTTGTTGAGGCAGAGTCCCACCCTATGCCCTAAGCAGAGTGCAATGGTGTCATAGCTCACTGCAACCTCAGATGAGGGCTGTGGGCATCCCGCTGCCTCAGCCTCCGGAAGTTGCTGGGATTATAGGCGCTTGCTGTGGGAGTTGGGGTCTCACTGTCACTCAGGTTTGCACCTAATATAGTAGATTTTGAGTGGCAACTGCTGTTAATGTTTAATACCTAAATACTTTGGCCAGTGGGAAAAAGCATCAGTGAATTGATATAATTCTCTTCAACTTTTTATTTTATGTAATGTAGTTTTCTCTCTTGTGCAGTGATGTACCTGTGATATAGTGGGAAAATCACTGGTCCTGGATTAATATGATAATACCTGAGCATATGTTAATTTTTTTTTATTTTATAAATGAAGAAACTGAGTTGAAGAGAGATAAAAATGAATTGCTTAAGATCATGGCCACAAACTATACCTATTGGCCAAACTTGGTCTTTGTTTTGTTCTGTCTGCAAAAAGGGTTTCTACATTTTTAAATGGTTGAAAAAATCAAAAGACTGATGACACATGAAAATTATATGAAATTTGAATTTCAAAATGATGAAGTTTTTTTAAACTTTTTTCATTTTTATTCAATCATAACTGTGTACATTGATGTATTTATGGGGTTAGTGTATTGATTTGATATGCAAGGTGCGTGAATGAAGTTTTATGGGAACACAGCCATGCTCATTTCTTCAGGGATTGTTTATAACTGTTTCTACACAACAATGGCAGAGATGAGTAGTTGCAGTAGAGAGCATATGGCATGTACAGCCTAAAATTTTTACTGTCTGGTTCTTTATTGAAAGAAGTTTTCTAGCCCCTGGAAGATAAATTTGTGGTAGAGAGGATTTAATCCTAAGCAGTTAGAGAGCGAGCGTCTCTTTGATGAGAGACAAAGACTAGGGATAGGCAAGTGCCACATCTTTGTGGATCTAGAACATCGTGTTGAAGAGTTTGGCTGTGGTCCTAGGGGCAGTGGAGGAACCACTGAAGGATGTTTAAACAGAGGAGCAACATAATCAATTTGGATTTCAGAACATTAAGTCAGCTGGTATTGTGGGGAATGAATTGGAGTAGGGAAATTACTGAAAACAGAAGTATAAATTTGGAGTTTTGTAGTAATTTAGAAGAAACATGATAAGGGCCTAAAACAAGTCTCCTCTCCTTACTTCAGTAGTGGGATAGGAGATAGGGACAGAGTTAAAAGTAAAAGGGAAAACTAACAAAACTCTCTTATGAGTCAGGCACTTTATGCATATAATCTCAGGTGTTCATAGTAATTCTGAAATATTGTCACTTTCACTAATGAAAAAGGTTCAGAGAAGCTACAAGTGGAATAACTAAATGCAAGGGTGCCCAACCTTTTTTCTTCTTTGGTAAATTGGAAGAGTTAGAGTTGCCTTGGACTACTACACATTAAGTACGCAAACGCTAATGAAAGCTGATGAGGGAAAAAAAAGGTCCGAATGTACTTTTTGTGCTATCTCACACCACAGATAAGCAAAGTAGTCCTCAAATAATCAGTATGTGGCCCACGGTCCTCAGATTGGACATCTGATAGAGTTTGTTGAACTTCAAAGTCTGTGCTCTTTTTGCGAAACTGGTTTGTCTCATTTTATCTGTCCATTTACCAGCTCCCTACCTGCTTTGGATTAACTCACTTTTCCTGTTTTCCAAATAATTTATGTAATAATTGCCAAAGAAAAATGCATAATCAAAATAACTTTAAGGAGGTCTTGAGCCATGTTACTATGTACATTTTTTCCCCTTGCAGTAAGCACAGGTTTATTCATTCTGGATGCAGAATGAATTTGACTTTTGACTTTCTGAGAGTTCTTCATTTACATTTGAAAAAAATTCTTTATAAGGTAAATGGTTTTGATGTCTTAAGTTGGCAGACTTACCATATGCCCTACAGAATTTGAAAACAACAAATAAGATAGAGTCACATTCCTAAGAGTATATGAGAAAGTGTTTTTACAGCAGGGTTTTGAGAATCTTTTTTCCTCTGCTTATTAATCTGTCCTACCTCACTCACATCGCTGACATTTTGTTTAACCCTGGATAAGGCAATCATTTATTTTTATCAGACTTCATTGGTCTTATTTAAAACTGGGTATAGTTTTTTCTTTTCTTTTTTTTTTTTTTTTGAGACATAGCCTCAAGTTGTCACCCTGGATAGAGTGCTGTGGCACTCCAATTCCTGAGCTCAAGCAAGTCTCCTTCCTCCGCCTCCCAAGTAGCTGGGACTACAGGCGCCTGCCACAATGCCTGGCCATTTTTGGGTTGCAGCCATCATTGTTGTTTGGTGGGCCCGGGCTGGATTCGAACCCACCAGCTCAGGTGTATGTGGCTGGCGCCTTAGCCTGTTGACCACAGGCGCCGAGCCTGGGTGTAGTTTTTTCGTTGGGAAAATTTGTCTGGCATCTTTGTTATCAAATAAAATGCATTCTTTTTTTTTCTTTTTTCGCAGTTTTTGGCCGGGGCTGGGTTTCAACCCGCCACCTCCGGCATATGGGGCCCGTGCCCTACTCTCTGAGCCACAGGCACCGCCCAAAATGTATTCTTGATAGTAAATTCTCACAGTCATTTGTTTTAAAACAGCATAGAACAATAGAACATCTCATTTCTTGTTTGTTTGTTTGTTTTTAAGTGAAAAAGAATAGAGCTGCAAGAGTAGTTTGAGGTTTCAAAAATTTTAAACCAGGCTCGGTGCTTGTAGCTAGAGCGGCTAGGGCACCAGCCACATACACTGGAGCTAGCAGGTTTGATTCCAGCCCGGGGCCTGCCAAACAACTACAACCAAAAAAAAAAAAAAAATAGCCCAGTGTTGTGGTGGGCGCCTGTAGACCCAGCTGCTTGGGAGGCTGAGGCAAGAGAATCGCTTAAGCCCAAGAGTTGGAGGTTGCTGTGAGCTGTGACAGCACAGTACTCTACCGAGGGCAACAACTTGAGACTCTGTCTCAAAAAATAAAATAAAATAAAAAATTTAAAACCAGCTTTACTGAGCTATGCTTTACCTTCAGTTTAATTCTACAGTTACTTTAGAGAACATGCTCTCCCCTTGATTTACTAACAGTCTTAGGAGTTAAATAGAATAGGTATTAATATCTGTATTTTGTAAATGAGAAACTCTGTAAGATAAGGTTTAAGAAGACTGGTTTGAAATCATACAGTTAGTGTGATGAAGCACTAAAGCCCACGTCATACCTCTCAAACTGCAGTGCTTTATACTCTTCTCTTCTCCTATGTTGAATATTGGAGAATGAGTTTTTTTATGAATGGCTCAATCACTAAATTTTATTTATAGAGCTATGGGTAGACAATTCGTTTTCTTGGTCACTAATATCACAAGACACTTTAAGAAATCAAAATTGGGCTTTTTGTTTAGTGGTGGTGTTCTATATCCAGAATAGGTATTCATAGTCATTTTAAATTTAGAAATGTAGAAAAGAAGCAGCGAGATTTGTTAAATGAAAGCAGAAAGATTCTTTGAAAAATTTATTTTAAGAATTGAAGATGCTCTATGCCAAAATGAGAACAAGCATGATGGAACTCAAGACCATTTGAATATGTGCGTATTATCTATATTCTCTTCTATTGCCAGACCTTGTTTCTTACAACCTTAAGTGTCTTCCCTCTTACTCTTCCTATAATGTCAAATCATAGATAAGAGGTTTTGTTTTGTTTTTACAGAGATGGGGTCTTGTTTGTCACCCAGGCTAGAGTGCAGTGGCATGATTATAGCTCTCTGTGCCCTCAAATTCATGGACTCAAGTACTGCTGCTCAGCTTCCTGATTAACTGGAATTCTAGATGCATACCACCACACTGGCTGATTTTTAAAAAATTCACTTTGTAGAGACAGGGGTCTTGCTATGTTGCCCAGGCTGGTCTGGAACTCATGGCCTCAAGCATTCTTCTTGCCTCAGCATTCAAAAGTATTGAGATTACAGATGCAAACCACCACACCCAGTGCTTTAGGAGGTTCTCATGGGAGTAGTGGTGAAAGATGATGTGACTGGGATTTGGGCAGTAGTGGTGAAAGAAGTGGTAAGATTTGGAATATGTAGCTCCTATGGACGTGCTTGATGAATTGATGTTGTAAGGGATGAAAAGGAGTGAATTATGGATGATTCTTGTTTTTTTAGCTTTATCAATTTGATAGTACTATTTCTGAGATAAGGAAGACTTAGAGCTACACAATAGGTGAAGGAAAATCAGAAGCTATTATTGCATTAAAGATTATTTTAAAATTTAAAATTGTTTCTGTAAAAAGTAACATCACATCTCAGACATTGAGAAGGTAGAAACAAGATGAAATTACTTATAATCATACCTTCCTGATAGTTATTTTAAGTGTTTGGGGGTATGTCTTTATTGTTATCTGTAGAGGTTGGTAAACTTTCTTTGATGGCAGCTACTCTATTGAATCATGAAAGCAGCATAGATAACGTAAACAAATCAGCGTGATTGTGTTCCAGTAAAGTTTTGTGTATGGACACTGAAACTTTAATTTTATGTAATTTTCACATATTGTAAAATTTTTTTTTATTGACACCCCCCCCCCCCCCAACATTTAAAAATGTAAAAACCATTCTTTGCTCTCAGGCCACACAGAAACACTTAGGAGACCACATTTGGCTGTCCAGCTGTACCTTGATCACTACGTGTTGAAAGAACAGGGTCATGTGCAAAGATAACAGTTCTCATTTAGAGCTAATGGTGAGAATAAGGAGGCGTTAGTATTTTCTGAAATGAACAGAAGGAGTAGCACAAACATGGCCACCTGTGGGAACTAAAAGTTGGACATCCCAAATTGTGCCTGTTTATACTGTTTAATTTACTGATTTAATTTAATGCTCTTTTAATATATGATACTCACATATTTTTAAGTATCAGACTCAATTGTCTTTCCCATACTCTTATTTCTCATCTCCACTTAATTGCTTTATCATCATTTCAAATTGAGTTTTAAAAATCTTGTTTTGGGCTTGGTGCCTGTAGTTCAGTGGCTAGGGTGCCAGCCTCATACACCAGTGCTGGCGTGTTCGAACCCGGCCTGGGCCTGCCCAACAACAATAACAACTACATCAACAAAAATAGCCAGGTGTTATGGTGGGCACCTGTAGTCCCAGCTACTTGGGAAACTGAGGCAAGAGAATCGCTTAAGCCCACGAGTTTGAGGTTGTTGTAAGCTGTGACACTACGGCACTCTACTGAGGGTGACATAGTGGGACTCTTGTCTCAAAAAAACAAAAACAAAAAAACAAACTTCAGTTTTGAGTATCATTTATTTTCCCAAGAGTCTGTCTGGGTCTTACACCTTGGTGTAGTGGTTCTCAACCTCCCTAATGCTGCGGCCCTTTCAGACAGTTCCTGTGGGTTGGGACCCACAGGTTGAAAACTGCTGCCTTGATGAAAAATTCTCTGACCACTCCAGATCCTCAAATGCTAGAGTACTTTTATGGCAAAATTCTTGATCATCTCCTGTTACTTTTAAAGCAGCATGAAGGGCTAAATGAGAAATAGGTGAGCATAATTGAGAAATCTCAGATGTTAAAGTTTGAGTATGTTTTGGCTTCTGGCTAAACACACTTTGTGTACTGGCTTCTGTTAGAATTTGAAAACCTAGAAATACTGTGAGAAATAAAGCAGTTGTTGTTGCCTTTGTTTTCAGAATAATGTGATTCAACTATCATCATTTTACGTTTTCTCCAGTCCTTATCTAGAGATCCTGAGATTTTTAGTGCATCTCTAAAAAGCATTCAGAATTCCGCTAATCTGAAGGAGTATTAGGTGAAATTTGCCAACTGTAAAACTGCTTTACAGGCTCTTAGATGGTAGAGAGTATGGCTCCAGGCCTGTGGGAATTGACAGGCTTGGTTGGTTGGCCACTTTTAGCCAAGTGTTATTCTTTTTTTTTTTTT
>CAUYON010042173.1:0-15987 GCA_963573935.1 Arctocebus calabarensis
TGCTGACGCGTCAGGGTCCCTCAGCCGCTCGGGGGAAGGACCCCGTTTGACTGTTACAGGCTGGTTTTAAACCCGAAAACCACAAGGGGAGGGGAAGGGTGGGGTGAGTGGTGTGTTGCCCGTGGATTGGCTGGTTTGAAAGTCTGGCGGTCAGCCGATTTCGCGGGAACGGGGAACGCGGGGTGGGGGTTGGAACGGGACTGAGGCTTGGGTAACCAGGATAAGGTGGGTGTGGGCTTGACCCACATATGGGGAAACAGGATACGGTTGGGCCTGGGCCAGTTGGGTAACTTCAGGGTGGGGGTGCCTGGAGCGCTCTCAGAGAGTCCTTGCTCACCGTTTTCTGGGAGACTGGGGTTTTCAGCCAGTCCTTTTCCAGGGTGGCCTCTCTCTCTCACAGGTACGTGTTTCTCTGAGTTTCAGTAATTGCCTTTCGCCCCTGCCTGGCAGCTCTTTCCACTGTTGCTGGTCTCTGTGTTTCACCGACTCTTGGTACGTGCCATAAACCTGCTCACACTTTTGTAGATAGTCCCTTCCTTAAACTGTTCTTTTTCTGAGCATGCTTTTTTCTAGCTAGACTCAGATACTTGTACTCATTTTGACAGTGTTGGTTCCTTCTACTGGTAGGGTTGAAGCCTCCAATTGTGGTGTCATAAAGCCTACTAACTACTCCTGGGAAAAGTTGCCATTGCCTTTTTCTATTTGTCAAATTTGCTACTACTTCTCTTGTCAGTATGGATGAGGGGATGCCATTGTCACATGAAAATCAGTCCTGCTCTTTCACATACGTGCTATACGGCAGATATGGTCGGCCTACCAACATCCAGGAAGCAAATTCTTTGCCTTCAAAAGTGCTTTGCTCTCCTACGTTGCAGTTTGAGAGTTGTAGCATTTCAATATAGTGCCCTCCATTCATTTTCTGGGATCAACTCAGCTCTGAAAGAAACTGCTCAAGGCTACCTCAAGTGAATTACCTTTTACACCTGCACCCCTCTTCCATAGAGACCCTATCATTCATTTAAGTACACTGGAAACTTGGGAATCATTCGTGAAACTTCTCTCTCCTTATATGTACTAAGTTTTGCATCAGTCACCAAGTATTCTCTATCACCCTACTTCTTTAACATTGGTGATATGTTAAATTCCTTCTTTCTTTATCATCACCACTGTGGTCCAGAAGACCAACACTTCTTTTACTCAGATTATGACAACATTTTGCTAACTGGTCTCCATGACCTGTAGTTTGGTTCCTCTCCAATCATGTTCTTTTCAGCAGCTAGAATAATCATTCCAATCAGTTGTGATCACGTCTGTAATCTTGAGCACTTTGGGAGGTCTAGGCAAGAGGATCACTTGAGGTCAGGAGTTCGAGACCAGCCTGAGTAACTCTGAGACCCCATCACTACCAAACATGGAAAGATTTAGCCTGGTATGGTGGTGCATGCCCATGGTCTGAGCTACTCAGGAGGCTGAGGCAGGAGAATTCCTTAAGCTCAGGAATTTGAGATTGCTCTGAGCTATGAGGATGTCACTGCACTCTGCCTGGGGTAACAGAGAGAGACTGTCTCAAATTTAAAAAAACCTTTCTAAATCACAAATCTGAGCATTCCATTTGTACACCACTCCCAGGATCAAGCCCATATTTCAAAACACAATTCTGAAGGCTCTTTATGGTCTGGACAACAGCTTCTCATGTCTCTTCCCTACTCCTCATGCCGCAAGCACTTCTTGTTCTGCATAGTTGTGATCTCTCTCTCTTGCCTCCTTCCTGACGATCCTCTATCTGCAGTTCTGTCTGCTGTTACCCTTCTTTCAAGTTTCAGTTTAGGCATCTGTATCAAGAATGCTTTCAACTGCAAATATGTAAAAACCTAAGTTGCAGTTAATTTTTTTTAAATGTAAGTCTGGAAAGAGGCAGTGCTATCATTGATTCATTATTTTTATTACTTATTATTTATAATATTTATAATATTAAGTTAATCTAAACTATTGCTTTGTTCTTTTTTTTTGATAATAACATTTCAGTTTTTTTCTTTAAAGGGGGATTAAATGCTTTGTGGACCCCCCAAAAACATGGCAGTAGAACCAACATAGTCATCATCTTCATCTTCCTCATCTTCCTTCTCTTCTTTTTCTTGCTCTTTCCAGCCTTGAAAACTCCATGTTTTGCTGCATCAGGCTTTCCTTTAGCTCAGTATGCAGCAGTATTCTTTTTCTACTTTTGCTTCAGCTTTGCAGACTTCTTTTTGTAAGGCTGCTTGTCATCCACAGCAGTGTTATTCCACATCTCTCCCAGTTTCTTTGCAAATTCACCAATGAATAGGCCAGGATGTTCTCCTTTGATCTGGGGGGAATACTCAGAACAAAAATAAGACCAGAGTCAGCTGAGTGCAGTGGCTCTCGCCTGTAATCCCAGCAGTCTGGGAGGCTGAGGCAGTAGATCACTTGAGCTCATGAGTTCAAGATCAGCCTGAGCCAGAGCGAGACCTCGTCTCTAAAAATAGCCAGGCATTGTGGCAGGTGCCTGTAGTCCCAGCTACTTGGAGAGGATCACTTGAGCCCAAGAGTTTGAGATTGCTGTGAACTACGTCATGACACGCTACTGAGGGTGACAAAGTGAAAGTGTGTCCAAAAAAAAAAAAAAAAAGAATAAGACTAGAGGAAGCCTTTTGGGTGCACTGAGATCTTTTTGGTTGCCCCTTTAGAAGGGACAAAGGTTTTCATTGCTCTTTCATAGTGGGTCTTGTCCACCCTTGCCAGGTTTTCACATTTTCCTTTCTCTTTAGCAGACATGGTCTTCTATCCTCTGAACACTTCTCAGAGAACTCTCAGCAGTTGGCTGAAGCATCTGGGTGCTTCTTATGCTCCTCCCAGCAAGTTAGCACAAAGAACACATGTGGTGACATTCTGCCTCTCAGCTTCTGAGGCTCTCTTTACCATAAAAACCAGGGATCACAACTAGGTTTTTTCTGGGGTATTATTGGAAAACAGTTAATAGCTGGTATCTGTCGAGAAAATGTTTGAGACCCAATAGGGGCTTAGCAGAAGAGATACCATGTGTGATTATTTAGTGATGTCTGTCATGGGTGTAGAAGAGAATACCATGTGCAATCATTTAGTGATGCCTGTCATAGGTGCAGGAAACAAACATGATAGTACGTGCCGTGTATCTGTCGTCTTTTTTTATTTTCAGGTTAATTTGAGGGCACAAAAAAACAGGTTACAATGTTTGCATTTGTTAGGTAGAGTCCCTCTTATAATTGTATCCTGCCCCCAAGAGGTGTGCCATACAGCCTAACGTTGTGCCCATTAAGTGGGAGCACACCTATTCCTCTTCTTCCTCCCCAACTTTTTGAAAATCTCAAATCTCTAATTGGATGTGTATGAGATTTTGAAAATCTCAAATCTCTAATTGAATGTGTATGAGATTTGAAAATCTCAATTCTCTAATTGGATGTGTATGTGATTATCTATTGTGGATGTGTATGAGATTATCTTTTGGTTTCATATTAGTATTCAGTACATTGAATACTTGCTTCTCCATTCTTGTGATACTTTACTAAGAAGAATGAGTTTCAACTCTAAAAGATGTGTTTCAACTACAGAAGATGTAAAGTCTCTATTCTTTTTAATGGCTGAATAGTATTCTATGGTATGCATGTACCACAGGTTGTTAATCCATTCCTGGGTTGATGGGCATTTACGGTGTTTCCACATTTTGGCGATTGTGAATTGAGCTGTGATAAAAAGTCTAGTGCAAATGTCCTTATGATATCTGCCATCTTTTGTCAAACTTCTGCATCTCTAAGTGGCCTAGTATTAAAAACAGTTTCACAGTTAGTTTGTCAGGATAGATAGAAAAGGACAGTTCTAGAATAAAGAAAATATGATTGTCTTTTCTCCTTTAATCTATGGGCATGGTGAATTATTCACTTTAAATGATAAAAGAACTTCACATTGCTAGAATAAAATCCAACTTAATCATGGTATATTATATTTTGTATATACTACTAAATTCAATTTGCTAATATTTTAACTTATCACAGTATACTTTGAATTAATGTTATACCATTTAATAAACAGAGTACAATTAAATTGCACACAAACTTTATGGCCACCCTGTATAAGGGTCTTCACAACAGTATATTTCCAGTTTTCTTCCTCCATTTTGTACACTACTGCTGTCACTCTCTTTACTTTTCATAATGTTATATAAAACCACAATACAAAGTTAGTATTTCTTGCTTTAAATACTTAATGATTTTTCTTGTAATGAACTTAAGAAACAATAAAAATTCTTCATTTCAGAATGCACACTAGATTCATATTTGCAAGTGGTATCATTTCCCTTCAGCTTGAAAACATTGTTTCCTGTGGTATAGGTCTTCTGGTGATGAATTTCATCAGCTTTTATTTATCTGGAGATGTCTTTATTTCACGTCATGTTCGTTTTTCCTTGGAAAAAGTGTTCTAGATTAACAGTTTCTTTTCTTTGGCACTTTGGCTACATTATTCATTGCCTTTTGACACATTTTCATTGCCTGTTGCTTCCCATAAGACATCTGTGATAATTTTTATCATTGTTCCCCAGATGTAATGTTCCTTTTTTCCTCTGGCTACTTTACTTTATTTTTAGCAATTTGACTATAACGGATGTTGTAAGGGTTTTATTATTATTATTATTTTTGTTTTGTTTTGTTTTGTGGAGACAGAGTCTCACTATCACCTTCTGTAGAGTGCTGTAGAGTCACAGCTCACAGCCATCTCCAGCTCTTGGGCTTAAGCGATTCTCTTACCTCAGTCTCCCAAGTAGCTGGGACTACAGGCATCCGCCACAGTGCCCAGCTAATTTTTTTTGATGCAGTTCGGCCAGGGCCGGGTTTGAACCCGCAGCCCTTGGTATGTGGGGTCGGCACCCTTCTTGCTGAGACACAGGCGCCGCCCCTTTTTTTTTAATGTTTATAATGCTTAGGGTTTTTGTTTTTGTTTTTTGAGACATAGTTTCACTTCGTTGCCCTCAGAAGAGTGCCATGGCATCACAGCTAACAGTAACCTCCAACTCCTGGGCTTAGGCGATTCTCTTGCCTTAGCCTCCCAAGTAGCTGGGACTACAGGCACTTGCCACAACACCCAGCTATTTTTTGTTGCAGTTTGGCCGGGGTCAGGTTCAAACCTGCCACCCTGCGTATATGGGGCCAGCACCCTACCCACTGAGCCACAGGCGCTGCCCTATACTGCTTAGGTTTTATCGAACTTCTCCTGGAATCTATGGGTTTGTGATTTTAAATAAATTTAGAAAATGTTGGCCATTATTTCTTAGCTATTTCTTCTGTGCCATTCTTACTCTCTTTTTCTGTGATACTCTGCATATGTACAACTGCTTAAAAGTGACCTCACAGGTAGTTACGAAGGCTGTGTTTAGTTTTTTGGCTCTTTTTCTCTCTGTACTTCAGTTTGAGTAGTTCCTACTGACCTGTCTTCAGTTGACTAATTTTTTTTATAGTATTTAATACCCATAAGTAAAATTTCATTGTAAATATTATGATTTTTATTCCTAAAATTTTCATTTAGTTCTTTTTTTATAATTTTCATTTCTCTGCTAAGATTCCCTATGCTCATCTTTTCCTTTAAATCTTGGCTATGTATATAATAGCTGTCTTAAAGTCCTTGACTGCTAATTTCAACGTTTGTGCCATCTCTGGCTCTGCTTCTTTGGATTACTTTTTGTTTGTTTGTTGCTGTTGTTGTTCTTGGTTATGGGTCACATTTTCTGCTCCTTTTTATGTCTGGTATTTTTTTGTTGCTTGCTGAACCATGTAGGCATTAACAGTATTGAGAGTCTGAATCTATACTAACGTCCCTTGTGCTCCCCTTTGTATTCCTTGATAGGGATGATTTTTCTCAAATGTCTGAAAAGCTTGAATATAAGCAATTTAGGAAAAAACTGCTATTTATATTGATCTGTAAGACAAATAATATGGCAGTTTGGGTTATTTAGAACAGACTCTGGGTGGGTGGGGGGATTGGTCTCAAGACATCTGTTGCAGATCAACACCTGGGGAAAAAAGGGGCTGGGAGCTGGATTGGGCAGAGAAAGAAATCAAAACCATATAGCAGGGCAGGTAAGGTCTCAGCCCTCGCCCCCAGCAGCTAGCTCCGGAGTCAGTACTGCCTGTTGGTGTCTTACAGGGGCTGATCCGCCTGAGCCTTGTCACCTCACCTGGATCAGGCCTGCCCTGGTTGGGGCGTGACTTTGGGCGTGGCACCTCTACAGCTGAGGCAGACCCTGAAGGAGCCATCAAAGGCTGGCTGTCAACTGTGCCCCCATAGGTGGGCAGCGAGTCCCCTCTCACAGGGAATGTGGTGGTGGATCCCCATCTCTACACACGAAATGGTGCTTGCTTTGGAATTGAAACTTGAAGACAAATCTTCACGCTGACCTTCCCAATCTGATTACCACTCCTAAGCTCCTCCTATTTAGAAATTCCGGAGTCAACTGGATTTATCATTTGAAATACTAGGAGGTCATGAAGACTAAACTATCATGGAGTCTCACTGGAGTGAAATCAGGGCAGGGGTCCCATGAAAGACCAGCAGGCAGCCGGTGCATGCATCCGTGTACCTACCCACCTGTCCCTCTCTCCACCGGCCTACCCACAACCATTCCCCAGGTCAGGCTCTTGGTCAGGTACTGGTGTGATGACTGTGGCTCCAACACTTTCTCTGTCTTTAAGGAACTCATAGTCAGTGGGGGTGACGTCACCAGGAACATAGCAGTCCGCATGATGGATGACTAAACTTAGCAAGAGGGTCTCAGCTAGTCAGATGTTCCTACCTAGTCTGGGTTCGGAAGCCAGCACCAGGCATTGAGAAGTCAGCGCAACCTAGCCATGAGGCCGTGGACAGGGCTATGCAGGCAACAAATGCCAAAGTAAGAATTCAGGCCTCGGTGCAGGTGGCATGAGTGGGCACAGAGGAGCTAGGACTTGGGCTCTGGGGGAGTTCTGTTCCCCAGGCCCAGGCATCAGGGCACAGCATATAGCTGAGCTTTGAGGGAATGGAGAAGGTGCAGTCAATCCAGCAATAAGGGGTGAGAAAGCAGAGCCCAGACAGATGGAGGAGTGAAGTGAGACTGGGGGTGCCACAGGTGTCTGTGATGGGTGAGAGGCCCACAGACACCTGTGGTACCTGGTATCTGCTGCTGCTTCTAAAGCAGCTGATGGTGGATCTGCTTACCAGGATATTAAACTGAGAAAGAGAAAGAGGAAAGTCGGCCCTGAAATGGATACCTGTCTGGGAGGCTCTTCCTTGGCAGACTGTGACCCTCAGCTGAGGGCTCCAGTGGACAGAGGGGAGGCTGATAGCAAAGACCGACCCCATGTGGGAAGGCCCTGGATCTGCCTCTGGGCTAGAGCCATTATTTCCCAAGCTTCTGCCCTTTGTGGAGCTTGAGGCAAGTCCAAAACCTTTTATACTTTCTATTCTTCAACCTGGAAATACAGTCTATGCCTGTTGCAGAGACAAAGCAGCTCCATTGTCTGAAACACACCTGCTTATGCTGACTTCTCACTAAGGAAGATCAAGGGAGGCTGTCAGGAAAGACTGGGGTCCACACGGCCACTATTCCATGAGTATCGCCTGATAGTGGCCTAAGGAGGCAGACCAGGGAAGCCAGAGGAGGCCTCCTGGAAGCCTCAGCAGTAATATGATTTCTGGGCGATTAAAGGCTTTTTCATCAAAGCTCTGGCATTTTCTGAATATATGGCATGAAAAAGATAGCTTAAGGTTTCAGAAGACATTTGTTTTTTTGGAGAAAAGGAAAAGGAAAAAGAAGATCAGCCGTTTTTCTGCTGGGACAAATTCTCTCGCACCTAAGCTTCAGGAAAAAAGACGCAAACCAAAATGTGACTCTTTTGAGCAGCCCTGGTAGGCAGCTTTGCCCTCTCCCCAAGATGGGCATTTTGGGCCTTCTCCACAAGTTTCCCATTGGTCCAGATTCCTTCCTCAAATAACAGAGACCCTCAGGCATGAAACCTCCATTTACAGAATCCAAGTGCTGCACCGTCCCTGGGCCGCATCAGCAGCATCCGTCGTCCTGCTGCAGGGCAGGCCCCCACCTGTGCTCAGGCGCCCTTCTCCCGGGCTGTCCCTGCCTGTCAGTGGTCCCCTCCAGCCCACTGTTCCACTGCTCCCTTCCCTTTGGCTGCGCAACCTGCACAAATGTACTCCCCTGAGAGGCAGGTGCTCCCTGCACTGGCTCCCCTACATGCTAATGCCTTTTTCTCCCTCTCTTTACCTCGAATCTTGAAAGAGAAATCTAACTTTTCTATCTCAACTGCCTCCTGGGCCTTCCACACTTGAGCACATTACAGTCTGGCTAGTTACAGCTGATGGATACTTTTCAGCAAGTCCTATCACACTTGACCTCTCTGCACTATTTGGCACTGTTGGCCAGTCTGTTCTCCTTGAGTCTTTCCTCTCCCTGGGATGTCCCTAGCACAGTTATATCCTGGTTTTTCCCAATTTGCTTTTAGGCCTTTTGATCCCCTCCTTTTTTGCCTGCTCTTTACAAATCAGTGTAAATAGCTCTGAGCATCCTCCTGTTTTTTAGATGCTCTCTGGCAGCCATCCATCCACAAACATGCATTCTTCTGTAATGATCTCAAGTCCTAATTTTGAGCTCAGACGTGCCTCTGGAGCTGCTGACCCTTGCTGCCGCAAGTCTACCTGTCATCTCCCAAAGATGTATCATAGACCCCCTTAGAAAGGAACTCCCACTTTCCGATTCTCCCTTCTCTTGTGTTATCTTAGTCAATGGCCTCAAACCCTGTGGTTGCTCAGCCCAGGACCCTGGGGGCTGCCCTGACTCCTCTACTTGTGAACTTGCCTCAATTCCCTCCTCTTCTGTGCCTCCTCTGATTTACCACTGCCCAGCTCAATCCCTGTAACCCCAGTCATCCAAACAGCCTTGTCTAGCCCTTCTCCTCCTCTCTGGCACTCCTCAAATGCCTTCTATGTGGCAAGAACAATCTTTTTAAAGCACACAGCTAATCATCTCTCTCCTCTGCCAGTCACCATCAATGGCTCCCACACTGTTTACTTAAAGTGCAATCTTCTCAATATATTCTACAAAACTGTCTTTCACCTGAGTCCTATTGGCCCCTCTGACCCCTCCCCCCACAATCGCTGCCTTGAATTTTATGTTCCAGCTAAACTAAGCTGATGTGTCTCCAGCTTTGCTCAAGCTATTCCTCCCGTCTGGAATGCCATTCCTATGTTTTCCCTTCAACTTTTCCTGTTTGCTTCAATTCAGATGTGGCTCGCCTAAGACACGCTTTGATTTATATTCCCCTTCCCTGGGCTTACAACTGATAGCTTTTGAAACTACTACATTGCAGTTACTTGCGCAAAGGAGTGCTCCAGTTGAGCCCAAACTGGGAGAGTTAGAATGGGAGGACTGGGCACCAGCATGAATTCTACATGAGCTGATATGCATGAGGGTATTTTGAGAGAGAAACATTAAGTGTGGGAATGGAAGACTGGAGAGAGAAAGATGGGAGATAGGACATTGGATGTATATAATTTCTGCCAACATTTGAGTTTCAGTGGAGAGATGAGTTATAGGCCATGTGAGGGTCTGGACTCAAGCAGACAGGGCATGGCCATGTCTGGGTGTGCAGAGGCTACCTTATGCAAATGTGACAAAGCAGAGGACATTGATGAGGAGGAACCAGGACCTGCTGGAGGGTGGAGGCCAAGTGTTGGTCAAAACTGATAGATTGGTGCATGAGTGTATGTCAAACATTCCTTGGGAACTCCAGGAAGTATTTGAGGGAGAGTTGCAGGTGAACCCCACAGGCTGATGAGGACTGGGGACATTGTTTGTATTTTCAGCCTTCCTACAATTGCACTGCAAGTTCTGAGAATTGGGCCTGTTCCTATTAATATATTTCTCCCTGGATCTAAGAACAGTGTCTGGACCCCACAGACAATAAATGGAAGGATAGATGGATGGGTTAATAAGAAGGCTATTCTGTTGATTCATTGCCTCAAGTCAAGTGATCTAGGGAAGCTACAGCAGCCCCACACAAGCCAGCATTAATAGCAATTAGTTTCTCTTGTTTCTTCGTGCATGATAATAGCCCTCTGATAGTGAGAGACTTGGCCCTCACCCAGGAAGATGCAAAGAAAAACAACCACTGGAGTCTCTGGCTTGTGCAATGGCTCTGGTAGCAGGGAAGCAGGGGCCTTCATGGTGCCCTGGGGAGAGAGGAGAAGCCCTAGAGGGGCTGCCTTCATAGGCAGAGGCTCCTTTCCCCTCATGAAAAGGCCATTCTATCAGTACATTTTTGTGCCAAGGCGACAGTTCAAAGCAAGGCAGAGGCAGCTTCCCAAATTCTGTTCCCTCCTCCACTTCCATGGCCTCTTTTTGAACTGAGGGCAGAAGAATAGTGCTTAGCACCAAGCACCATCTCCCAGGTAATCCATCACAGACCTTTGCAGACTGTCCTGCCAAAGGAGTAGAAAGATACCTATCTTATACACACACACACACACACACACACACACACATATATATATATATATATTTTTTTTTGAGATAGAGTCACACTTTGTCACCCCTGGTAGAGTGCTGTAGAGTTTCCGTGTCATAGCTCACAGAAACCTCAGACTCTTGGGCTCAAGTGATTTTCTTGCCTCAGCCACCAAAGTAGCTGGGACTACAGGCGCCTGCCACAACACCCGCTCTTTTTAGAGATGGGGTCTCACTTTAGCTTAGGCTGATCTGGAACTCATAAGCTTAGGCGATCCACCTGCCTCAGCCTCCCAGAGTGCTGGGATTACAGGCATAAGCCACCATGCCCAGCCTATGATACCTATCTTTATTGCCTGCTGGTCACCTAGCCTTGGGTCCATTTCCTCTTCTTCAAGAAACCCCATTTTCTCATGACAGGAACAAGTTGGGAAAGAGCAAAGGCCTTTGGAGCAGACGGATCTAAGTTCAAGGCTCAATACTGCCACTTGGGCACCTTAGGCAACTTGTTGAGCCTCTCTGAGACTCAGTTTCCTCACCTGTAAAATGAGTTGCAGTAAAGATGAAATGTGATCATGGCTGCTCAATAAACATTAGCTCTAGTAAGCATTAGCAGGCAAGCCTGGCAGGGCATGTTGTTTGGCCCCTCCTGGAATGAAGAGCCTCATACAAACTCAGCAAAGACTCAGGCACCCTAGCGGCACCACCTTTACTCAATCTAAACACACACAGAACATTGGAACAGAGTTTGCTTTCCCTGAGCTAGTGGACTACGTCTTGGAAGTGAATTCAATTTGGCAAATATTTTTTCCATGCCTATTTGTGTTCACACTTAGGAGTTTCCAAGGGAGGATGGCATCATTCTGGGGCCAGGGACAGAACAACTAGGAATCCACGCAAGAACCCTAGGGGGAGGGTACAAGCCCTGAGGAGCAGAGCTGGCCACTGTGAGCACATCTGCCATCCCCAGGGCCCTGCAGGGACACCTGCTGGGTTTTAGAAACAGGAGCTGTTTCCCTGCAGATGGGGTGGAATTCAGAGGCACTGTGTCACCTGCAAGAGGCCCAGGGTTGGTAGTCTGGCCATGTGATTCTTCTAAGATTGGTCTTAGTTTATCTTTCCATCTAACATGTCACACTGAAGCCTCTCCTTCCCCGTTTCTATCAGTTTCTCCACGAGACTGCTACTGCCATTTCAGGACTGTCCTGCACATTTCTGAATATTTGCCTTCCCTGGTATCCACCCAGGGAGACCTCAGCCCTGCCCTTGCCAGCCTGCAGCCCCACCCTTTCACCATTCATTTCCAAATGTGCTTGCCTCTTTCCAGGGTGCCAAGTGCTCTTTGCTCCTGCCTATTCCTCTTCCTGGAATGTTCCCTTCCCTACCAGGTGAAGTTGTCCTTTTTGAAACCCAGCTGAAATGTCACATCTTAGGAAACTCTTCCTGTCCCCCATCTACTGTGCCCACAGAGGCCGCCCCTCCCTCTGACTTAGCTGGAGTCTCCTCTATCTGAGGGGTTGTTTGGGGGTCAGTTGCCTTTGTTACATTTTTTGAAAGACAAAATTAACAGCAAATATGTAGATCTAATTGGCTTTTGTGCACGATTCATGAATTGGGGCAGCCTCAGTTCAGCAAGACAGAGAGAGAGAGCTCTCAGGAGGTAACGGCAGAACAGTGGGTTTTGTAAAGTGGGATCAAAGAAACAGAATAGGGGGGAAAGCTGACTGGTTAATACCAAGTTACTTCAAGTTACTTTTTTGGAAGGGTTAAAGCAGAGCAGCAATTATGAGGCTGACTTAGGTAGGCTAGAACCTCCTATTTTCAAGGAAAACTGGTCTGGGGATATATGGGCTTCCTTAAAATTTCAATTAAAATGGCTTTTAACATCGGTTCCTCCGTTTGGGTTTGGTCTGGTTTATTGGGGCTTAGTGCGGGAGCTCAGTCGGACTCAGCGTGCTCCTGTGATTGTAACACGCTGCAGCAGGGAAGGGCTGGACCACGTCTTGTCGCATTTTGTACTCCTCATAGCGCTTAGCAGCCAGCTTGAGATGCAAAAGTTGCTTAACCCTGGGGTCCTCAGGGAGCCAAGGTGGCTTCCTCTGTAGGGCGCGCCTGCGCTGCGGGGACCTGGCAGGCCCTCAGCGTGGCTTTCACTGCCATCTGGCGGCAGACCCAGCACGTGGGTTTTCGTGCAGCAGCCAGAGACGCTGGGCTCCAGGCCAGCCCACCAAGAGCAGCAGAGCTAATGAGGCCTGTTTAGGGCGGCACTCCTGGCATGAGCCAGGGTGTTACAGCAGCCACCGTGATTATTGGTTCCCTGACAACCACTTTTTATGCAGCTATTTAAGTTTAAAGGGCTTTTATTTCACTCAAACCGCATTGCAACCCTGTGAAATCAGCAGAGCAGCAATTACTTTATAGATGAGTACACAGAGATGAATGATATCAGTAACATCATCTACTATCACCAAAATAACAATGTCTCCTCCTCTTCTTTCACATATCGTCTCTCCTTTATCATAATTATTGCACGCTTAATACATGACAGGCAGCAGGCAAAGGGATTTACAAACATCACCTAACAGGCCCTTACACTGGACTCTTTCTATCTTGGAGTTTCCATCCAGCCCCTCCAGCCATTTCAGTCCAGTCCCTCCAGCCATGTGCCCACAGATTTTAAGGCAGCACTGTTCAGGTAATTTATCAGAGGAGGTAGTAACTAGAGGAAGAGAGCTGGGGAGTGGGAATTCTTTGAAAAGCATTGTTGGAGTGCTATGTGATTTCTTTCCCCTGCTTGTGGAGGAGAGGATAGTCCCCTACCTCCAATTTGAGCCAAGTAAGGAGAGCTTTAGGAGTCTGTCCAGTACAGAAGCTAATGCCTGAGCCATGCCCCAAGAAGCTGGGGGTGAGCCTCGCTGGAGTTGACTCTGATGTCAGAATAAGCAGAGAAGACTACAGGGTGAATGGAGTGGGTTATGCTGACGGCAAGTGAGGACCATGTTCTCTGTGGGACAGTAGCCACCTCAGGGCACCTGACCCGGTAGACCTCCTACCAGTACATATAAGCTTCATGGAATGCAGAGGACCAAGTGGGTAGTTGTGAGTGGTCCTCTGGAGTTTATACCACTCACAGGTATGGTGGGAACCCTTAGAGAAGGGGTCTCTGAGAAACTCAAAAAAACACTTCATGAAAGAAAGAGCCAGTACTTTGACACTTGCCACCCAGAGGGTCCTAAAGCTGTATTACAGAATTATCTATGGAAGGTCTTGCCCTTTTCCTCAAATCTCCTGTTCCCGCCTGCATGTAATCCCAATGGCAGTTTGACCTAGGGAACACTGGCCTTCCTTACCTTATGTAGTGGCAGATATTTTCCATGGCTGGGGCAGGAAAGCATTGAAATTCCTAGAGAAGGACTCAGCTATGTAGATTTAGCCGGGTCCTGCTCTGCCATTTGACAAGGCTCTCATTTACTTTGGTGATGATCATTTTTCACATTTCACATGAGCACCCAACAACAGTCACTTATTTTTATTCTAGTCTTTATTATTTGAATTAAAATTTATCGTAATAAATGTTCATAACACTATAAGTTTAATGTCAGAAGGTCATTACATGTAGAATAGATAGATATCTTTGTTGTAAACAAAGGAAACATGTAGAATAGATAGATATCTTTGTTGTAAACAAAGGAAACATGTAGAATAGATAGATATCTTTGTTGTAAACAAAGGAAATCCAACTCAAACTAGTGAAAGTTAAGAAGGTAACAGAATGGCTCATATAACTGAGAAATTTAGATGTAATCGACTTCAGGAACTTAGACAATATTATTAGGAATATCTTCCTTCATCTCTCAGATTTTTTTCCTCCTGCATCTCTTTGTGTGAGGATTACTAGACTCTCTTACTGGAAATGGCTTCTGCTGAGCAAGGGAACATGGCTCTTTCTTACTCCAAATCTGCATTTTCTTGCTAGTTTCTGCTGGAATATTCCAGCACTCTAACTGGCCTAACTCATTCAGGTGTCCACACTTTGGATTTGGGGGTGAAGGGAAGACAAGTGATCACATGTCAAACACAAGGATTAGGAATCCTTTCACTGGAAAATACAAGAGTACTGTTGCCTGAAGTGAAATGGAGGGGCACACTGAGGTGATAAAACTGCACTATCCACCACCCACAGCAGGAACAGAGTGCCCTGGGAACACGGAGGAGGGCATGGCCAATATTACTTTCTTTTGTAGTGTCTTGTAGTCATTGTACAATAACAAAACAATGATAGTAAATCTTACCTCTGCTTTCCGTAAGTCAGTGTGTCAATTTCTACAACATACTCTTCCATATTTAAATCACATCAATAACGTGTGCTTTATTAACCAGATATAGACACACTTGGCATGGGTTTCTTTGCCTTTCTTCAAGGAATTCCTAACAGCCCTTGTCAAATACTTTGCTTGTGTCTAGATACCTTTTGAGTATTTTGTTTCCCTAACAGTCCACAGCTGGATAGTTTCTGTCTGCCTCTCCAGATCTGCTGTCCACCCTTTCCACCTTGTCCTGCACCCGGGAGTCTGACCATGTAGCTGTATCAATGGCTCCTTGCCTCTCCACCTGAACTTTCAGTTGTTTTTGGCCACTGGGCACAAGAGATTGGAGGGAAAGAGAAGAGTGAATTGGGATAATATATTCTCCAAACTCCCTTAATGCAGGGTCACATCAAGCTGGTCCCTCCACCAAATGTAGTGGTCTCTGCATATAGTCCCTCTGTCTCCAGGTTGGCTGGTTTCAGGGTTTAGCTGTCCCTCATCCCTCTACACTCAGGGGCAGTAACATCCCCACTGTTAATAGCTCAGGGCACTCTGCTACTCTCTGTGGCTTTCCTACATCCTGCTCCTCTTTGCCTATAGTCCTTCTATAACACTCTCTTTTAAAGTCACCTTAATTTGAGTACACACTCTGTAACCTGCCCAGACCCTGATGTAAAAACCTGTCTGCAAAGTAAATGAAAGTCCATTGGCAGCGATTGTTACTGGCAAACCATATGGATTCCTATGAATGCAACTTTCTTTTCTAAGGGCTCATAAACCATTTTTTTTTGTCTGTTCCTTCTCAACTCTTGCAGAGAATATAACTATAGCTCGGACATATACTCCTTTAAAAAAACAACAAAATCACTGCATTTGCTGATCTCAGTCCCTCATGGTTTGGCCGTGTTTCAGCCTAGGTTATGCTGTGGTGGCAAATCACCGCCAGCACTCGAAGGCTTAAAACAAAAATAGGGTTCTCTCTCATTTCTGTTCTATGTCTATCATGGGTTAGCAGGAGGAGCAGAGCTGGCAAACACTAAGGGACCAAAAAACAATGGAGCTGGAAGGAGGGGCAAGATGGCCGACTGGAAGCAGCTTCCGACAGAGGCTCCTGTCCAAAAGGAAAGATAACCTCCAAAAACTGCC